>JANAKD010000068.1:0-44216 GCA_027627215.1 Lecanicillium saksenae | reverse complement strand
ATAGATGCAGCTGATTGAGATATCGCTTGACTTGCAACGCGTGCAGACTGGCATCTTGTGGTCACAGNCGACTTTTCTCTTGCGGCAGGGCTCGCATGCTTGCTGGCGGCCATTGCGACGGCGCGGGCCGTTTCACTGCCGGCTAAATCTGAAGGCAAAGGCATTGTCTCGTAAATTATCAAATTTGTAAATTGTCCGTCTGCACATCTGCATAGTGTTTCGCAGAAANGCTGGCCAGTACATTGCTGATGTGCGATGTTCTCAGTCCTTGGCACGGCGCTCGGCGCTCGGCTTCTACGCCAGTGAGCGAACCCGAACAGCCTATCTTGGGAGCCGCTGCTGGGCCACTCGGCACAACACCGACCGCGCTTTCCATCAGAAGTGGTCCATGAAGTCTCAGTTTTTCGGTATTTCTTTGTTATTTAAGACTATCAGCAACAATTTTGCTCGCCTCGCCTGTCAGAATAATTGTACGATTCCATGCATCAGCTCAAGTGGTCGCAATCAATAACATGAATCCCTTGTGAATGTACAAGGTCCAGCTACTTCTACAGCGGAGAGTAGCGGAACCAGTAGAGGAGCGCGAAACCAGGCCTTCAGATCATTAAATGCATAACGTGCGGGCAGCGTGCTACAGCTCTCGCGCTGGGCTGAACTGGGTCCCTCTGCTACTTAGTCCCTCGAGAAATTACGGAACCGTGAGTGCACCGAGGGCGGCAAATTGACGCCTAGTGAATTCTTTTCGAGGACAAACATATTGACATGTTGTATTATTGTATCCAACAATAGTACTAAAATCTCACAGCCAACATCTCACTTGGCACATGCGGCCTTTCCTGGACGAAAGAGGGTTGCTTCCGATGAGCAGTGACTACCAGTAAGGTAACATTCTGTTTTGCGCGAAGGCGCTACCGGATTTGGCCCATTGTAGAAATCGCCGGACGCTCCATAGCCTAGAAAATACTTGTCTTTGACCAGTCCTCTTATTCTACTCTATTGCGATGACTCTCTCAGCCTGATTTATTGCTACAGAAATACGTGACTGGGCGGGCGCGTTGCAAGCGAGGAGTAATCGTGTAAGTGGCCGGTAACTCACATATCAGCGTCATACACGCAGCTGAGGCGCCTGAAGAAGTTCCGCTCGAGATTAGCGTGGGTCAATCTGATCTAGATGCTCATTTCTGTATCGTAGCATTCTGTAATTTCGTACCAGATATTCCCATTACGCACACCGGCTGTCGCCGCATCAAAATAGGCCACTATGCCACCCACAGGCTAGCGCAGACAGAGGCGCAAGTCAGCACGCCCCGCTTACAGGCACCAGATCGCCAATCTGTACACGTCGCGGTTCAATTTCCGCCCAAACGAAGACGTCTGAGTAGTTAGCCATCCTGAAACCTCATTTGGAGAATCTATGGCTATTAAAATGAATGAACAAGATGCCCGGATCGCGCCACTGGAGCGACAGAAGCGATGGGCACCGCGGTCGAGAACAGGCTGCTTGACCTGTCGGTAAGTCTTTCCAGTTTACGGCTCTACGCAATGATCTGTAGCTAACAAACCTAAAGAACAAGACGAATCAAATGCGACGAGGAGAGACCAGTCTGTAAGAAATGTATACGTTCTGGCAGGGCATGTGCTGGATATCTCTCCCCAGTGCCAGTCGTTGAGGCGTCACTCTGCCCAACCCCCGTCAAGCCGACGACCGCAGAGCTGGCACTGAGTCACTACTTCAAGATTAATATCACGCCGTTCAGTGCGGATGAGTTTCTAGAGCCGTTTTGGAGCTATTCAGTGCCTCTGGCTACCCATAGTCTTCGGCCGCTTTTCCACGCCAGCAATGCCGTGGCCGGCCTGGTGTGGTCGCGAACGCCAGCTGCGAAGCTGAGCCCTGTTGCGACAACGGAAATCTATTCGGAAAGCGCGAGACAATACTCGGAATCTACGAAACAGATTTTAAAAATCACGCAAGTTCCCTCTCCTTCGGCAGAAGATAAGACAACTGTTCTCTTGGCAAACGTGCTCCTCATCCTCTACGCGCTTGAAATTGGAGACGCGGACGGTGTCGCGAGCATCAACAACAGGAGCTGGCAACTGATTCGATACTGGAGATTCTGGGAGTGCATTGCCGCGTCTGGAATAGGAGACATGGCAACGCAGGTTCTCTACTTTTTCATTCGTGCAAGCAGCTTCCAGACATCTCAAACACACCGCGGTCGGAAGGTCGCTGAAGCCTGGGGAGATGCTATCGAATGGCTGCAGCAATCGCCCCTCACATCAACAACACGGGCCTATTTGGAGCTTGAAATGATCTGGATTGGCATATGGGCCATCACAAGCAACTTCCAGCAGAGAAAAATTGATCTGGAAACTGCTCAGCATGGGCACGCTACGCTTGTTGAGCAACTCAGCATATGGGATTCTCGGTATCTAGCGATGCCCTACTCAATGCTTCTGACAACACCTATTCATGCAACTGTTCTGGCTTCGCAAAGAATCTTGATCAATATACAACTGCAAGTTACTTCCACGCACTTTGAAGAGGTATGGCAAGAGACATGCTGGGACAGATTTCATGGCGAGCATCTCAGAGTTTTACGGATTATTGAGTCTGGCCTTGGACAAGACGACAAAGAAGATCACGAAAATGGCGAGAAATGGATGCAAGTTGAAACTGGCTTCACCCAATCTCTCTACAAAGCCCTCAATAGCATCGCCAAATCCTGTCGCAGCCCGCGAACCCGGCGCAGAGCGGCCGCCACGTTGAAGGCTGCAATAAGGCACGGCTTATCAAAACTACCTATCAAGTCTCGCATCGGCTTGACAAGATACTGTGCAATCTACTTCCTGGTCGATGACATCATCTTGTTGGAAGAATGCGCCTGGACTGATCCAAGCCTCAGGGATGGATGTACAGACAGCAATAAGTGTATCAAGGGCGAGTATATTTGTAGCCGACATCGTGTCACATCGGTGGAAATGGTGAGGAGAGAAGGACGACCCCCAGAAATTAGGGCTGTCACGGTTGGCGATATACTAGATAATACGCCTGGACAGATATTGACTCCGCCGGCAGTCAATGTCGGGCAAAATTAGATTCTAAAATACGGAAAATCGCATTAACAGCAGTAACCATAAAGGAGACTATAAATATTTGCCTCTAGTCTAATGAAACCCCGTAATTGGCATGAAACGGCCGAAATGGTGATCGGGTGCCCTTATGTTCATCCAGAAGTACTCATCTGCCACCAAGCTCGGCCTCCAGGGCACCTGCGTTGAAACTGTACTCCTCTGGTCTTGGATCTTCAGCCTTCCACTGATCTGGTATTCCACTGGGGGGCATTGGCACTTGGCCAGGTTGATCCTGCCGGGCCAAGTGCTCTTGGTTGTTCACAACCGGGACATTTCTAACCAGCTGACGGAAGCGTGAAACCTCGTCGAGGATCATGTGGCGCATATCAGGAATCTCCTCGACCACCTCAAACGCGAAATCAAATGCAGCCGGGCAGTTGGGTTCGTCTGAGGGGTCGTGCCATACCTCCAAATAAGGGTGCTGGAGCGCAGCCTCAACTGTGATGCGACGCGACGGATCAAATGCGAGCATGGCGTCCAGGAGATTGTTCGCGTGGGGATTCGCATTGGGGAACAGCGATTGGAACGGCTTCCTAGGCATAAATGGCAGATTTCGTACATACTCCTGGGCTCGAGGCGATCCAATGCGGCTTAGAGTCTCTTCGGAGGGAGTGCCGAGGATGTGCAGAATTTGGTTTAGCTGATCGACATAGTCTCTGCCCTTGAAGAACGGTCGTCCCCCGAGAAGTTCTGCGAGGATACACCCCACTGACCAAACATCAACTACAGGTATCTTGTTAGCCAAGAGAAGATGCCTGGTAGGAATTGTGTGCATGCGGTCAAACACCGGGCACTGCACAGCTCGAGGCACACTCACTAGCTTTGGTGTAGTTCTGGAAACTGAGCATAATCTCCGGGGCACGGTACCATCTTGTCGCAACATACTCCGTCATGTATCCAGCGTTTTCTTCTGGGTCAATTGAGAAACCTCGAGCCAGACCAAAATCGGCAATTTTCAGCTCGCAGTCTGCGTTGACGAGCAGGTTGCCGGGCTTCAAGTCTCGATGAAGTACATTGGCGGAATGGATATACTTCAGTCCGCAAAGGATTTGGTAAATAAATGACTGAAAATGCGAATCTGTGAGCGGCTGACCGGAGCGAATGATGGCAGCGAGGTCGGTCTCCATCAACTCTGTTTTCGTGTTAGCTCGTGGCAGAGGCAGTTTGGTTGCAGAAAATTGTAGTGGTTGTACCTTCATACAAGTAGGCTTCATTGAAGTGATTAGGTCGGGGTATATCCATGTCATACAGACAAGTGATCTATTTTCCAATCGCACACCGGTCAGTATGCCTTGCTGCCATGACCTCCATGGTGGGCCACCCTGGGTGGCGTCTGGCAGGGAAGTCTTACGTTTCGATGGCCCCGGAAATGCTGCAACAGCTTGATCTCACGCAAGGCGCGCTTGGCCAAAATCTTTTTGCTGAAGATATTGGTGATCTTCTTGACAGCAACTCCTTCATTCGAAGCATTGTCAACGGCAGCGCTGTGGGAAAAATTAGTGTGATTTCAAGCAACCCTGCCAGCGCGCGGTTTTCGGAGGAACGCAGGACAACGGGGGTAGAGTTACCAGACAATACCGTATGCACCTTGCCCAAGCTCTTTTGTCACGGTGTACCGATCTTCGACTATGAATTCCTGGTTGAACACCTTGAAGGCCTTGCGCCCCTGCAGGTCAGCCATCGTGTGTTACTTACGGGCTGGGCGACGGGAAGGATGCGAGCGGGGAACGTCCACTGGGTAGGTCAAGATGGGTGCGGTCGTGCTAAGACGATGGGGTTGGTTGGAGAATGACTTCAGGCGTCAGCTGTGCGCGTTCTAAAGCCGACGAGAATGCAAACAAAAAGTAAGTATCATGCATGCAGGAATTGGAACGTACGCGAGGCTCTGTGGACAGCTGGCAGTAAAGTACGCCGCGCAAAGAGGGACTTATGCATAGTCATTCAGCGGGGTAATAACGCCGAGAGTACGCCAGGTTATTCAACAAGACCAATATAGGAAAGCCGCTAGCGCCTCCCCGCGCCTCACTAGACTGTCTTTCAACAAGGCATCGAATCATAGGGATAAGCTGGAGCCGGCGAGCAATATACCCAATTTGTCCTCGTCTGGCTGACATAAATACATGCGTGAGTATCTTTGACGCGCTGGCGGGCGGATGGCCACCAACTAGTTAGCTGGAAAACGGTGCCGCGATATCGAATAATGGGGATATTTTACAAGTTCTTGGGGAATTGGGCAAAAGTTGTTGTATCTGAATTTAATACATCCCTGAGCTTGGTTTCTTTTGGGATAGAGTTAATCAAGGGCCAAGCTGCTGCGCTCTTCACATACTGGCTGTCTGGGCGCTGGTTATTCTTAGTCAACACGTCGCTTTCAGCCGGCTATCCCCTCATGAGCTCGTTTAGAATACCTAAATTCCGAGACAGGATCGCATGGGCACCAATCTACAGGCTAATTGCTGGTGCTGATTATCTGTGAATTCGTTCGCTGCATGGAGTATGATGACCGTGGGCCGTTACTATGGGAGCCAAACAAAATGCACCAGGTTATAGTTGCCACAATCCGCATCATCGCTTCCCAAGTCAATCGGCTGCCCGTCCTGGGCAATCTATTTCAGCCTCGCCCTCTCAAAATTACACGCCGTTACCAAAAAGGAGACTCCTTTTTTTGCCCGCTTCTACTCCCATGTTGTCTTTTGCGAAGGCTCTGTCTTTGGCCTGGGATGCCTGGCGAAAAAGATTCAATATAGTGATATGTTCGGCAACGAGATAGTTTCCAGCTGACGCACTGCGACCAACCATTTCTCATCGTGAGAATGCTAAAAAAATACGGCCGACAGGAGCTGAGCTGGTGCGCCCAATGGTTTCAATGCGGTTCCAGCCAAGCCTTCCCGCAGCCTCAGCGGGGCTCGCTGTAAACCTTGCCTGGGCCTCAGCCCTACCTATCACCTAAGTGACAAGAAAAGGGGATGGTAAGAGTTGAGCTTTGCCAGGACGATAAGCGTGTGCTTTCGCTACTTTCAGTGTAGTGGTGCAAACCCCAAATTACCTTGTCAGATTTTCCGGGTGGCAATTGCAACAGCCACGACCAGCAGAGCAATTTGAGGATTCGGCGATTTCCTCTTTCGCCCGTTACACAGGGCTTGATTAGTTAGTCGGGGGTACGAGGCTCTAGCTGGTTGTACGAAGATGATTGGCCCAGACATGGATCATCCACGTCCAGAGGCTGACTAGCTGACCAGATTGAAGCCCAGCGCAAGTGAATGAACGAAGCACCCCAGCGCCTGCCATGCAAGACGCGATTTTCAGTGGCCCCTAAATCTCCTGTCCTCAAATGCGTTTTCCTCGAACGCGCATTTCTTCCATTTGACTTTCTCCACGGTACCATCTATCCAGTCGAAGGATGCTGCGTTTGTCCAGAGAGATGCTGCTGCCCCTAGTGCTAGTTCTGGCCACCGCGGCCCGGGCCGCAGACCTGAAATGCTACAAGCTCGACGGCACTTTGGACACCGAGATGAAGCCCTGCGACCCGACCGCCAAAGTCAGCACCTGTTGCCGACCAGACGATTTTTGCCTTTCCAACGGCCTATGCCTAGGCGGCGGCGGTAACAACGGGTTTTCACAGCAAGGTTGCACCGACTCCAAGTGGAATTTCCCTTGCCAGTCATATTGCTCAGATAGCCAAGGTACGAAGCAGCCTGCGCAACCGACTCGCAAAGGATGAATGGCACAAATGACCAGTACTCTCCGGACTAACCCTTTTTCTTCCTAGCCCGATTTAGTGATGGATACCATTACCTGGAGAAGTGCAGCGGCTTCGATGCAGCCGGGGAGAATCTGTTTTGTTGTGGTGGTGATTACGGGTGCTGCAACAATACCGACCTGATTGTCCGTGGTATTAAGAGATTCACAGCTATGTCTCGTGCTGGTGCGCCGACTTCGACAGCGACCGGTGGTACCACAGTGACAGTGACAGCAACTCCAACCGGCGACGCGAATAATAATAATAATAACGGAACATCGAAGACGGACAATTCAAAGATTGTGGCCGTCGGTGCTGGCGTGGGAGCATCTCTTGGTGTCGCGCTCCTCGTTGCGGTCGGCGCGCTTGTGTGGCAAATACGCAAGCAAAAGAAATACATGGCTGTGAATGCCCCTGCCCAACAGCAGCATGTCTACTCAGGTCACCCGAAGTATGAGCCGCAGCAACAGCATCCTGCAGAACTACCCGCTGTGCAGTCATAGCCGGGGCGAGGGAATGGAGACCAGGCTGGCTGGCAGCCGACCTTGAAGCTACATTCTACATTTCTAGCCAAAGAGAAGGGCTTGGAAACGCCACGATACGATCCAACTCATAATGAAAGCGGGCAAGTCATTTACGCAGCGTTTTAATGCCGATACAACACATAATTGAGCATGAGCAACATGGTGCTTCATTATATTCATCTAAGCAACTTGAAAATATTATACCTCTGAACGCCATCTGACGACCAAAGGAACGACTCTGCTGAGCTTAAATCCTTGCCAAATATTATCAGCGTGGCGATTAAGTGTAAAACGGTATTTTTATTGAAATAATAGATATCTGAATGATTTCAATCCAACTTCTAAAGTGCTCCGTGATGCCTAAATGAAGATGATCTTGTGGTGTCGACAGCTTCGGCAACATCACATTTCAGGCTCTTACTTTCCGTCTGCGGCCAGCTCGTGGCGCTAGCGCCACCCCGCACTTATCGACCGTTGGACGTGCTGGAAAGAGGACAACGAAACCAGAACAGAACGCCGGGCGTCGCCCCGACAGACGAGTAATGTTAAGACAGAGCCTATACAGAGGGCCGCCGGGGCCTCTGCGCCATCGTTGCGCGCATTGTCAAGCCAATGTCCCCAAGCTCCTCCGATGTCTCGGCTGCTCCGCTGTTCGTTACTGCAACAGAGAGCACCAGGCGGCTGATTGGCCCCTACACGGGGAGGTTTGTTACCATATCAAGCGCGGACGGAAGCAGCTCAAGGAAGAGCAGTACCGCATTGAACACGCCGATGAAGAGGGCAATGCATTTAACTCTCAAATCGGATACTTTTGGGACCTACACCATACTCGCGGCTATATGCAAGCACGCTATTTTCTTGCCGCAGATGTGCTGCTTCCATTGGGGAGTCTTGCCAGTGTCAGGGAAGCTCTTCTACACCTGAGCGATATGTTGAGGCTCGGTCGTAGCGACCACATGGGTGCACAATTCTTGGTCCCGCCCGCAATGTTACAACTGGACCGTGACCAGGCGTGCTACGATTTCGTCAAGTGGTTCGCTACTTGCATACGGGACGGACGCTATGATGGGGCCAACATGGATCGCCCGTACCTCAACATACGCGATGCAGATGTTTTTGAGGATCCCACATTTCTCTGCAGCGATCATACTGCATTGAATCACCTTGTTTCCATTCTTCTGCTCAAGCTCAAGTTGCTTGTCGATATTCGGAACATTCGTGTCACCCGAAAAGTTTGCCAGAAATACGGCGTTTCTCACGATATCTTCATGCTGGTCAGTCATGAAGCTCTCAGAAGCCCTATTTCGGTAAAGTTGCTCCACAAGTCCCCTGCAGACTTGATCGCGACCCAGTCTATTCTCCTGAAGCATGTTCGACAACTTGGCGCCGCGCTCGCTCGATCCAACGAGCACTTCATGTCACATGTGTTCGACCCAGAAGCAATCGTCACCCGCGACCCAGAAGAAGTGTGGCCCGGGTCTTTTGACGAAATGATAATCTCCATGCGGTATCTATACCCTCCTTTGCGGGAGACAGCTGGTGTGATGGAACTGCTTAAAGATGCTCGCTTCTGTGCCGCTCGGTCTTCGGAAGACGAGATTGAAAGCATCATGAACAGTAAGACTTTTAAACTGGGAGTGGCTTTATCCAGTGATAGAAAGGAGCTCTTCGAAGACGTTGGACTCAAACGCATCTGGGAATATGTGGATTGTGCAGTCGAGAATGCCTGTTATCTTGGGCCATGGTCAAATCGCCCTTCGGAGCAGAAAGTGAAAGCTTCGAGGAAGAAAATGGACTCAGACGGCGACAGCCTCGCCACACAGACTGTCAGCTGAAGTGATTTTGTCGTATATTATGTAAAACTAATGTAAATACTGTGTTTATCGCCTAGTAGGATATCGTCTTTGAGTTTTCTACACAGCCGCTGGGTCAAGGTCATCTCTCTGTAGCAATGGCGGAGAGCATTACGAGACTCGCTTCACGTTTCGGCACCCAGCCAATCTCTTGAATTGGCCACCGAATCCAAAAACGATGCACATCGTCCAAAGCGGCATAAATCCGCTCAATAAGCTGCGTAGCCCAACCTTGAAAATACCAGTTGTACTCCAGCCGATGAAGAAGCACGCAGAGAAACGCCATAATGCAGAGGGCTTTGCTATTTCCCTGCCGAAGCAAGGATAGAAATTCATCAGGGACCTTGTACATCCACGTAAACAGACTGCGGACTTTACCATCATTTCCAAGATCTTGATGATAGAAGAAATAGAACGCCTTTTGCATGTCCTGGAAGGCACTGCACAGAAGCTCGCGAGTTGAATCTTCTTCTGGGCTGGTCTCAAGATAGCCTTTGAACTCTGCCAAAGATTCGAGATCTGATTGATTGGATTGCCAAACATTGTTGAAGTCCACTGAATGAAATAGAAACGATATTTTAGACTTGTAGATCGCCCTGTTATTTGACTCCAAAACTGTGCGGACGCCACGAAACAAAGCTAGCCAACGCGGTACGATGCCGTTTGTGTCGAAGGGCAAGTCATCTTCATCTTTCAAGCTTGCGAAAGAGATGAATAATGTCATGATGCTGAAGCAATGCATCGGAATAACATTTTCGGGCGAAATGTCACACAACAACGGCGTTGCTAATGACGTAGCCGCGGTGTGCCGAGTTTTAGCGTGGGCGTAGTAGTATTGACGTAATTCTGGTCGAAAATGTGCCATGTGGGATGCGGACAATGCAAGAATCGAATACAGTACATATGGATGGCTGAATCCAAGCTGCGGAACACTTATTTGATAATAATTGCGCGCGATTGGGTCTGATGAAAGAGTAGCCGAGGTCGAGGTGGTGTAGTGATGCATCAGTTCAAGATCTAGCATGGTCAGATTAGTTGACTCGCTGCTGCTTCTCGGACTCAGGACTGTCGCAGTGAGTGGAAGGTGAGGGATAGACTGCCCAGCCGAGTTTCTGGCGGAGGTGGATGTTTCACGACCATTCTGTCGTTGACCAGCGCCCTGCCTCTCTAAGATGTCACATGCCTCTCCGCGTCTTGAGCAATTCCGACAAGATGGTCGCTCTTCGCCACACTATTAACATACAAAAAAGTAAAGTTATTTCCCGAAACGAACCAACGGCGTGTGCTCGTACCTTTACTTTTCTTCTTTTGCAGTTTCGACAGCCACTCCTCGACTTGAGGTGGGCGCGAAGTGATTTCTGCTTCACCACTACAGGCGTCATTGTGAATGATCTGCACGTATAGCGACTTGATCCTTTTCTGTCCCCTGCGTTTCGGATGAAATGCGAATTCTCGCAAGGTCAGGAAATTCGACACTTATGAAAGCGAAGCCTCGGATTTGTTTGGCGTCCGAAGCTCATTACATAGTCTCTGCCCTACTAAGCGCTAGGCACTGGTTAGTGGTCGAACAACCTGAAATTTGGCCAAAGTGGCCCGCAATTTCGTCTGGGCAGCCAATCGCCTTCGGATGCGAGGCATTCGGATAAACAGGGCTCTGCGAGCTTGTGGAGGCTGTCAAAGTCGCTGATGGTGCCGGCGCTGTGAGCAATATGAGGCTCACTGTGGGAACATCACGAGTGTTTACAACAAGTCTAATAAATTATATGATCATTTTGCAATGATTAACATATAAAGCCTCACAACGTCCTCCTCGAGCCAAAATTATTCTCATTATCCCATCTGCAAGTCTCACACAGAAGAAAGCCCTTGGCTTCATTTCCCCGTCGTTTCTCCATCTCTCCCTCATCATTCTATCATCTTGAAGATATGGCTTCACAGCAGGACACAAGTGAATGGTCCAATGAAGCCTGGCTGATCAAGCGCTACAAGTACATACCATCATTTACTGCTGCTGTGATTTTCGCTTCTATTTTTGGCCTCTCTACCATTGTGCATCTTCTTCAACTTTCCAGAAAGAGGGCGTCGTATTTTCTCCCTTTCCTCGCAGGTGGGCTTTGTACGTTTACATTCCCTTTTCTTCTTACCAGCCAATCTTTTGCACAGCACGTCTGCTTACAGTTTCTTTTACGAGCAGCTGAGACAACCGGCTATATCTTACGAGCTCTTGACACGAAAGCCGCCTCCAAGTTGCTTTTTGTCAACCAGACCTCTGTCATCTTACTTGCTCCAGCTTTATACGCGGCTAGCATTTATATGGTTCTGAAACGGATTATGATCCTCACTGATGGGTACCGATATTCGTTGATAAGAGTTGACTGGCTTACACGAGTTTTCGTTGGCAGCGATGTGTTGTCGTTTTTGTTGCAAGGTGCAGGTCAGTGCTAGAAGCCAAACTTCCTCTTTAGGCGGCGCTAACGAAGCCACACAGGTGGTGCTATGCAGGCTTCCAACTCTTCAATCAAGAGTGGAAGACAGGACCTGGGAAAGTACATTGTAATTGGCGGACTGGTTATGCAACTAGTCGTGTTTATTTTTTTTGTGGTTGTGGTGACGACTTTCCATTGCAGGATGCTACGCCGACCGACTGCAACATCTAGCACGCTGAAAAGCCCGTGGGTCCGATGCATCTACACGTTGTACTTTGCGAGCCTGCTTATTATGGTTCGATCGACATTCCGCGTAATTGAGTACGCCCAGGGCCGAGGTGGCTATCTCATATCGCGCGAAATTTTTTCTTATGTGTTGGATGCGGCAATGATGTTAATTGTCTCAGCCGGGTTTAACTTTGTTCATCCAGCTGCTACTCTCTCTGTGTCCGTCAAAGAGAAGTTTTCAATCCACAGCAGCTGCTAAGATAGTTATTATTAGCCAGCTTATGAGCCTGTCTCACACAACTTGGGACTGAGTACAAAGAAGTACCGTAACGACTGGCGCCCTACCTAGTACAACAATCTAGCTTTTTTTGGAAGATCCACGAAGGCACTCAGTAATAAGTATTTTCGCTCGCTTCGATTCTTAAAAGTAACTAGTCAGGCTTGCGGAGCCTGTACTTGGTCCAAGCTTCAGCACTAAATTTATGGCAGCCTGAGTCCCCCTTCATCCATGTTCTATTCCTGTCCTCAGTGCTCCCTCCAGCGAGCTGGGCATCCATAAAGACGGTGTGCTGGATGGCATTTAGGGTTACAAGAATGAACTTGGTTCGTCGAGCAAAGCTTTTCCATGTGACATCGCAACGAAACACGACGATACTGCTGCACAAGTCTGGCATACCAGAACATCTTGGAGTTTTGTGGCCGTCTTGGCTTCAGGGGGTCCACTAGATCGGCCCGTGCCTGAATCTTGCACCACAGCGCCTCAGAGTCTTGGCAACTCCCTTAACGGAAATGTCTGGAGCCAATTCGTAGAATTGAAGGATCTCAGTGTGAAGCGGAACTTTTCTAGATTATATTCGTATTTATTCTCGTAAGTTATCTAAACTGCAAGGAAAGCTTTTGAACAGGCAAATATATACAGGCTGGCGCTCGACCACTCTAGTTCTAAACGCTCACTTCAACTTTGGTACGCTGGGCAACGTCTTCCATGCCTCCAGTGAGCAAAGTGTTGCCACGCTGCTCAGCATGTGTGCCGCGCATGACGTCAAATTTCTGCGAGAACCATTCATCACTGCGAATGATACGGCCCTCGCTGTCGAGGAACTTGGTGCCATGCGCAGGGCGCGCGAACCAGCCGACGCTATAACGGTGGCCCTGCTCCTGATCGGCCGAGGGAACAACACGGTGAACAATGGAGCGCAGCTTCATGCTGGACAAGAAGCGCAGAGAGTCGCCGACGTTGCAGATGGCATAACCAGGCATAGGGCGCACCCACTCCCACTCCTCTTCGCCCTGCTTGCCGGGGCATTGCACCTGTAAGCCCCACTGAGTGGCAAAGAGAACGGTGAGGGTGCCTGCATCAGTGTGCTTGTTGTGGCCAACGTTCTGAGTGGAGATGGTGCTGCACTTGGGGTAGCGGTGGAAGCTAAGCGACGAGTTGGATGGGGCGGCATCCTGGTGGAAGTTCTCGTAGCGAGCGGCGCCCTTGAGCTCGTGAGCATCAGAGAAAGCAGACAGAAGTGTGGTGACGTGGAAACGGGAGACGTTGATGAAATCAGCCATCAGCTCAGCGTTATCAGTGACGGCAGCAGGCATGGGCTCCGCAGCGGAGGTAGCAATGTTGGTGGGCGCAACCTGAAGACAACATTAGCATACGCTCTAATTCTCTGCTTAAATGGATAGTTTCTCTTAGCGAGATGTGGCACCGAACTTACACGCATAGTCTCAAATCCGTCCTTGGAGTTCTCGACCGGGCCGGCCTGGGCGCCAAGGTGCTTATATCTGCACGAAAATTAGCATCGAGGTTTCAAAAGAACGGCCAAAGTACACTTACCCGTATGTATCAGAGTTATAGGCAAACTTTGCCTTCTCCTCAGTAGGCTTCTCAAACCACTGAGCCATGAGTGATAGGCAGTTCATGTACTTCTCCCAGAGGCCGTTACTTTCCTTGCCAGCCAGATCCAAGTAAAAGAAGCCCTCATTCTCGGCCGCAGAGAGAAGGCGGGCTACTTCCCGAGGATCTTTCTCAGCGATACGAGAGAAGGAGATAACCTTCATGTCCTTGGTGGTGACAGCTCTGCCATCGGTGTAAGGACTGGAAAGCACTGGGGCCATCATCTTGGCGGTATTGTATGGGGTGTGTTATGGAGCTATGGAATGAAGATGTGCAAAAGTTGCGACGTGGGAAGGAGCAGAGTTTATGAAATAGTATGGCAGGTGTGTGAGAAGGTATGGGCTTGCAATTGATGAGGAGCTGAATTTAAACGTCGCGAGCAGCGTAGCTTATATACATTTAACCCAGTCCCATGTATCCGTGACACATCCGCAACTGTACGACTGAATTAGCAGTACCGGGCGAGACGGGGAGGTAGCCTTGCTCCGAATGAAACTCGCCTATGGTCTTAGAAATTGCGCCAGAATGTCATCATGGCGCAGCGCAGCTATAGCCAAGACCACTTTCGGCATCCAGTCTGGGCAGGATGCCGCGTAGCATGACGGATAGCTGCTATGTATCGATCATAGAAGCAGTAAGCATACAATTAGCTTCAGCTATATTAGGTTCCACCGTGCGCAATGGACAGGGGACCGTTGCGAGTTATGGCTCATTCCTCGTTCAAAGCCGGAAGCCCACTCTCAGCTGAAAGTCAGGCTACAGTTCACAACTGCATCAACATGAGGGATCGTAACTCAGTCTGGTGCTGTATGATCCACTTCAGCTTCATCAGTGTTGACCAAAGCTAGCCGGAGTAATAGTCTTTACGAGTAATCCACCCTTCGGTACCACCCTACATGGACGAATAAGGGAGCGAGCAACCAACCAGTGCAGAACCGCGGCGTAATGATCGAAGCCCACCGCCACACAAACGATGCCTCTTTACTAAATCCTGCACCGGAATAATATCAGCCGCGCTAGGGTGCAAGGGTCCATTGGCATACGTTGCCTCATTCAAGAGCTCGCAATCACGGCTCCTTCCGCGTAAATCTGCCTCGGCAGAGACCAGATTCGTATCCAGTAATCTCATAAACGAAAGTCCAAAAGTGTCACCGGCCTGTTGGAAAACAAGCCAATGTGCAAGCGTCATTGGTCAGCACACCGCTTAAAATCGGAGCACATCGAGCCAAGAGCACTAGTCCGATATGAGGTGCGAGATGGCAGGGCAGAAGTCAGAAGGCGCTCGATTGGGCAGAGCTGTAATTACGGCGAAACTAACGGGGCATTGAATGCTGCCATCCAATGTGACCCGGCACTTCTTTTGTTTCATGGCGTTTCTGTTGCGAGTAAATCATCCCTCGGCAGAATCGAATCCTTACTTTGTTGTGGCGTGCAAAATTTTTACTTCTTCTTTGTTCTCTTGCAGCAAACAATCCTGCCCTATGGGGCTGCTCCTGGTTCTAGATTCGGGAAGTATCCACGCGCGGAAGCCGGCGCTCCGCCCTGCACCGAGTGCAGCCAGCCACCGCTCGCTGGAACTCAGTGGTGAGCGAGAATTGCAGTTGCCGGGAACACCCATGCAAGCCTGCTCAGCCTCACGATGGCGTTTCTGAGCATGCCTAGCGAGGCTCTTTAGCGGACTTCGCTCAGTGGGATTCGGCGGGGCGGCTGAATCCAATCCTGGCTTCGGGGATGCTTGGGCTAAAACTTCCAGGATCTCGGGCATCTCTCATTACGAAATTCTTAAACTCTGCCCACTCGTTTGTAGTAAGCGCTGTCTAATTATGTCCATGAGTAATGTCGTCTAGCGATTTGCGACCGGAACGCGGTCGGCCTCGAGTACTCCGTACGATGTCTTCTTCTCGTGATTAAATGCGCCAGCTGTGGATCGCAGTCCCAGCATCGCACTCCGCTGGGATCAGGCTGTTAGTGAGACAGAATCCCACCAGTCACGCAATGGCAGAACAAATAAACTAATTTGATTAGCTTAATGCTTACAAGGGGCATGAATTGGTGCGCGCCGAAAGCAGAAGGAGTAAATGGAGAGAAACTGTTTTCTATGCTGCCTTGCGCCCGCACAAACTTCTCCATCTACATTACTGAGGTGCATCAACATCTCTCCCCTGTGACTCTGGTATCCTTTCAGTGCCATTGCCAGTCATGTCCCAGCAACCGTCCGAGAAGCCAGAGGTTGCCCCTGCTGTGCAGGAAACCCAAGACGCAAACAATGAATTGCCGCCTCAGGACCGAGGACGCAAAGCGTATTTGTTTCTCTTCGCCGTTTCAATTTTAGAAATTACTACCTGGGGTGTGTACACTTGTAGCTACTCGTTCCGCAATTTTTAGTTGCTAACGCTCAATAGGCTGGTCATATTGCTACGGCGTCTTTCGTGACTACTTTTTCCAGCATGAGCCGTTCAAAGGCCAACAGCTCGTCTCTGTCGGCGGCATGCTCGCCAACGTATGTATTCATTCTCATTCAGCGCCTCGCATTTCGCGAGCATTCGTCATGTACTAACCACACTACAGGGCTGTCTCCAACTTACTCTCCCCGTTGTGATTTACCTGCTCAACAGCCGGCCCAAATATCGGCGGCCGACTATGTGGGCAGGTGCATTTATTTGTGGTATCTCTGTCATTATTGGTGCCTTCATGACGAATGTATGTTACCCTGTTACCCTTTCACCGACATCCTTTCTAACAATTCATCTCAGGTGGCCGGGCTCATCATCTTTCTTGGTGCCACTTACGGTATCGGCGCTGGCATGATTTATGGCCCTGCCATGCACTATCTCGCACATTGGTTCGTTGCCAAGAAAAGTTTGGCGTATGGCATCATGTAAGCTCTCAAGTCAACTTGCTTAGGGAGTTCATGTATTCTAACTCAATGAACCAGTTGTGGTGTCGGCGCTGCTGGAGGCGCCGCGTTGCCGCCGGTCTATACTGTGCTGCTCAATCGCTGGGGAGCCAAGGTGTCTCTTATTGCCATCGGAATTGCTACCATACTGGTGACCAGTCTGGCTCTGTGCTTCGTTCACCCCCGTACACCAGTTCAGAGTGCACCGAAGCCCAGTCTCGCCGACTTTCGCTTCTTCCGTCAACCCATTTTTGTCATCTTCTTCGCCTCGACCGTCATTCAAGCCCTTGCCCATTTTGCTCCTAGCGCGTACCTGCCTTCCATTGGTCGCGACATGGGACTGAACACGACAGAAGGTGCTTTGCTCATCAGTTTCCTTAACCTGGCACAAGCAATCGGGCAGCCTCTCATTGGCCTTTTGACGTAAGTAACGAGTGACAATATGTCAATTACTTCTGCTAATCCCGACGCGCAGTGATTACCGACAGTCTGTATTCTTGTCCTTCAGCATCTGTACCGCTGGAGGTAGTCTGTGCGCACTTCTAATCTGGGGATTCGCTCGCCATTTCTGGTCGCTACTTCTCTTTGCGCTGGCGTATGGATGCACTGCCGGAGGATTCGCGGTGCTGCGGCCTCGATTTGCGCAGGTTGTGCTGCGTCAAGATGCACTGAAGCATGAGTCAAGCGAAGCCGTTAGCAGTGATTCCACCTCTGAGGAGGAACACGATCGTATCCTTGGGCAGGAGACTTTCATCTTTGGTATCCTCACTGCCTCCCGTGGTATCTCCGTCACTGCCTCCGGTTTCATTACAGCTGCCCTGGTCGACACCAAGTCGACAGACCTCAGCGGCTACGGTCTCGGCACCAAATGGAGAAAAGTCATTATCTTTACTGGCGCCACAATGTTGCTATCGCTCACAGGTGTTTTTGGCCGATTCCTAGTACGTAGGCGAAAGACATCTGTTCCAGTATAGTGCAGGAACAGTTGCGGCCATGTCTCGATGGTCTAGACGGTGAGCCAAGCGACGTGGCTGGGTCCAGCAGTTCAATGTGAGGTATATCGGTGCCTAGCCCTCGATTCCTCCACGATAACCTACAAAGCGGCAGTGCGTCGCACACTATGATGAAGAAAACGACTCGGCGACATACAGGAAGTGAAAATAGACACAATGTTATGCGGGCTTGAGCAGATGAAGGCCAGTCTGGGCTACTGCAACGGGGCAGATCCGTGCCCCAGCCTCAAGCTTCCCTAATGAACAGCGGTACATAGAGGAAAATACAAAAGATACATAGCATAATAATATATTCCATGAACACGGTCACTCTGCCACCACACACTAAACCTTGGCGCAAAAGCAGCTAGAACATATATATACGCAAGACAGATCCATTAATTGTTGTTGCTATCTTATTTAAGAAGAACATTTCGTGGTATAGGGTACGCAATATAAACATTAACCGCATTTGCAACAGCTGCAATTTCACCCAACGAGACAGCGTGAGATCACGTTCCTATATCGCGGTAGGAATACCACGGGCTGGCTCCTCGGTCCATTCAATCTGTACTGTTTTGACGATGCCCGGGTTATCTTTCAGGTTCTCATGAGACGAAATGGAACCGTTGGAACGCCCCTGCACGCGTGGTTTTGCAATGCCGAGCTGGGAAGCACCCGTGCGAAGCCCTACGTCGTCACTATCCACATCTGCATTGGATGCTGACCCGAACGCCTTGTTTGTTTCTTCTAGTTCGAAATACGAATCGCGCGAGAAGTGTTGACTTCGTGGAGCGGACTGTCGACTAGCCCATGTCGCATTGTGCCTGCTCTTATCACCGTCGCCACCGTTAGTACCACGGGAGGGATACTTATTGTATCCTGAACTTCCGTAGCTTGTGTCTTGCCCTCGCCAGTGGCGAATCAAACGAGGCACAACGAAAAGACTGGCAATCAGAATACCCGCCGTAATCTCAGCGTTGGCCCAGAGCTGATTTTGAAAGATGACCCACGTTGCGTCGCCAGAGTTTTTGAGACGGCTGGAGTAGACGAGACGAATAGCACTGCACAAGCAGCCAAACAAGGCGATTGCGAACGCACCTGTCACTTCAAGTCGGCGGCGGATGGGCAACTGTAGTTTCAATATCGCCCAAACCGGGAGAAGAAACATGAGAAAGTCGGACACAATATTGAAAGGACCCGAGGAAGTGAGGAGGACGTCTTGATTGACACACTTCCCAGGGATGTCAGGACGCCATGCCTTCTCCAGTGGTTGGCACTGAAAGATCAGGGCAAAGGACAAAGCCACATAGAAAATAACGTTGATCAGGATGAGCGCCATTGATACCCAGTAGAATAAGCCACGTGATGTGCCAGAAAATATCGCCGACAACTGTAGCAGGATCGATACTTTGGCCCCCACGATCGCCACATCGTAGAGCACGAAGGAGACGAAGAGAAACTAAACAATGAGCATTGTGTTTGAACGGCCAGCAGGACTTTGGCACTCACAAATTCGATTTGATGGTAGGCAGCGAGCCGCACATCCCACTGGTGGTAGCCTGCACCAAAAGGAAGACACGCAAGCAACATAGCGGCAAAGGCTACATGGGCTATCCAGCCGAACAACAGCCAGACTAAATGGTATCAGTAATGCAACCACGATAACAGACGGAATATTCAACGGACCATCTGCCCAAACATAGCGTCTAAAGATCGCCTTTTGAGCATACGCCCTGATCAGGAGCGACACAGTAGATACGGCGAGGCATGCTGCAAGCGTAGCGATAATGGTTGGCTTGAGAGAGCCGTTGCGACCGTCAAAATGCGACTGTTGTCCTGGCGGGGGCTCTAATGCTGGCGCGTTGCCATCTGAGCTTGATGAATTCATAGCGTTCTATTTCTATTTAGAAGAAATGCGCTTCTCGTCGTCATTGAGACGATATGTAGGTGAACAGGCCGAATCGGCTTGGGCTCGTGCCATTCCAGTAATCAGCAATCTGGGGGGGCAGATGAAGGCGTTTATGAGCAGCGCGCCTGATGTCTGACTGCCAGCTCCTTATTATTAAGACAAAAGCTGACAGGCTACTGCAAGAAACAGAGGGTGGGAGGCAGAGAGGGTGGCAGCCTTGCCTCTCCCGCACACACATACGACTAGGCAGGATCGTCGCCAGCCGAGCCTTCCCCTCGCCTGGTTGGCCTCAGGGCAGAGTTGGATCAAGGGGAAACGACGCACTCCATGTCAAAAGCAGCGCAACTAACATGATTAGATGACCAAAGAGATGCCCCTGAACTAGTTCGAACTATGGAGTAGTTGGGGGCCTGCCATTTGATCTTCTCCGGAAGTGCATAATTCGTGGAAGCTGCAGGCCGCTTCGGTTGCATTTTGTGGCGTTTGATCCAGGGATTGGCTCGGAGCATTACCATAAACTGTGCTCGGCACTGGAAATCCAACTCGTCGCTCCCAGCTAGCTACCGGGACTCCCGACGCCTCTTCATTAATGCTTTGACTTGGGGTCCTACGGACTCAAGATACGAGAACGAATCTAGGAGAACATGGAACGGCACACCCGCACCCAAACTGATCCCTGCCCCGGTGAGAGTCTTATCAGGACGCTACCGAGAAGCATGCTATCGACAGTTCCAGACTACTGTCGCGCCAAGCCGTGGTGATGGGAAGGCAGAGTCGGCCTGGGCCAACTAAAGCACATCTCCGCTTTCGCAGTGCTCGCTACGGGAGTTAGTTGGATGTCAAAGAAGAGATATGGAGCGCTATGTGGCGACGCTAAAGACGACTGGCTACAAGGGTTTCTCGCACTAGGGATTATTTTCCTGCACAGGACAGCACCATCCAGCTGCATGTGCCATTCCTCTTCGGGTGCAGATGTGCACATCACACCATTCCTCCGCCTTCGAGAATACAGGGAATGACTCGCGCCTTCTAATAAACATTTCCGTAATGATACAGGCATACGCTTCACATTAATTGCAAGGAAAACCCGACCCGCTTCATCTGAACTATTGACTGCATCTCGTGAAGATTTGTTGCAGAGACAGCACGGTTTGCAGTGGTGACAGGCTGGTGGGCTGGCCCACTGATGGAGGGCTCAGTGAGGGGAAGCCACCGTTAGATGGAAATCGGCAAAATGCGCCGCGACTCCACCACCCGCATTGTGAAGGCGTTGTTTCTCGCCCGAGCTGTTCAAGCTGACAGCCAGTGTAAAGGAAAGATGTGTGCGCTATGGACGGCAGATATTCGTGCGCCAGGAATTGACGACTGTTCTACAGAGTTGAGCGACCAAGCCTGCATGACCTTGTCCAACGCTTAGCCATCGTTGGCTGGCTTCGTTGACTGGCTGTCCTTGTTGGTAGAGGCTTTGTTATTCTGCAGCAGTCAGGCTCGCTAGCGTGCTGGGATTCATAGGCTAATAAAATTTGATCGTCGCAACTGCAGGGTCGCACTTCGGAGCTACTGGTGAGGGGGCCACATGGGGACAAGCTTGCTCGCCCTCGTACCCTCGCCTAGGACCCTGCCATGTCGAACAAGGCCCGGACACCGTTTCCCGAAGCAGGTTCGCATTTGCTCTTAACCATACAATGCAACAAGGATCCAACGGACAACCCGGCGTACCAGTTCTCACCAGACTTTGACGTTGGCCTAGCCACGGACGTTGCATCCGGCCACCAGCAGCTATCCCACGTCTTTGTCCCCTGAAGCGCCGCACTAGTTCATGAGCTACATATGCCGCGCTACAGTCCCTGCTGTTTTGTTCTAAACACCAAGCTCCGTCACAACGCAGATAAAACCAGGCCTGTGATTCCGACATCCAACGCCACTTTCTGACTTCTACACACCATCAGAAACTTGGGCATATCTCTTCATGCGCAGCTTCCAGTAAGAATGGAGGATACCTACGGCAAAGAGGTGCCTAAGACACCACCAGAGGATGGCACTACATCCACCAGCGATGCACCCAAGCCTACTGTCGCGTCAAAGGCCAAGGCTGCCCTGAAGAGCTTGACCACCAAGTAAGTTTTCATTCCGCAGCGCTTCCTACTCCAGCCATCACTATCCTTTGAATGGACGTGGGACATGCCTTCCTATCATCATCACTCAGCCCACTGTCTCTTGCTGTTCTTCATCATCCAATCTTCTTCTCCTTGGATTACAGCACCATGATTCAAGTGTTAACAACAACTTTAGGAAGGGCTGGATCGGCGATTACGACTACATCTTCCTCTTCAAACCTAACCTGCCGTTCATGAAGAAGGATCCCCGACCGCGCCCGTTCTATGGTCTCGATGATGACATGCCAATTGTCCTTGGCCTGCTCCTGGGTTTGCAGCATGCCCTCGCAATGCTGGCTGGTATCGTGACTCCACCAATTCTCATGTCTGGTGTTACCGGCGTGAATCTGGGCAATTCGGACACTCAGTACCTCGTCTCGACCGCCTTGATTGTTACCGCACTCCTGTCGACAGTCCAGATCACGCGAATCAAGATCCCTATGACTTCTTACTACCTCGGAACCGGTCTGCTGTCCGTCGTTGGTACCTCATTCGACACCATCCCGGTCGCGTCGGGCGTCTTCAACCAAATGTACAAGACGGGCTTTTGCAAAACTGACGCGGATGGAAACCGTTTAGCCTGCCCCGAAGGTTATGGTGCTCTTCTCGGTACTACCATGGTTACCGCACTGCTCGAGATGCTGATCTCGTTTGCGCCGCCAAAGTACCTGCGCAAGATTTTCCCCCCTTTGGTGACTGGTCCAACAGTCATGTTGATTGGTGTTTCGCTCGTCCAATCCGGCTTCTCTGGATGGGCGGGCGGTGCTGGCCCTTGTATGGCTCGGCCGACTTCTGGTCCATTTCAGCTTTGCCCGTCCATCAGCGCACCGCACCCTCTCCCCTGGGGTTCTGCAGAGTTCATTGGCTTGGGTTTCAGTGCATTCATCACAATTATTCTGTGCGAGCGCTTTGGTTCTCCCATGATGAAATCATGCAGTATCGTCCTCGGTCTCCTCGTTGGCTCCATCATCGCCGCAGCCACGGGATACTTCAGCGCGGCGGGAATTGATGCCGCCCCTGCGGCGTCGTTCATCTGGCTCAAGACCTACCCGCTGTCTGTGTATGGACCTGCTGTGTTGCCATCGCTGGCTCTTTACCTTGTTATCTTGATGGAGGCAATTGGTGATATCACGGCAACTTGTGATGTTTCCAAGCAGCCAGTCAGTGGCCAGGGTTTCGATTCACGTGTTCAGGGTGGCGTTCTTGCGGACGGCCTCAACGGATTACTCGCTGGCCTTTGCACAATTACGCCAATGAGTGTATTCGCTCAAAACAACGGTGTTATTGCACTGACTCGCTGTGCCAATAGAACCGCTGGTTACTTTGCCTGTTTTTGGCTTCTCATATTTGGTATTTTTGCCAAGATCGCCGCCGCCCTAGTTGCCATTCCCGACCCCGTTCTTGGAGGCGTTACGACATTTCTCTTCGCTAGCGTCGCCGTGTCCGGTATTCGTGTTGTGAGCACCATCGAGTTCACTCCCCGCAATCGCTTCATCTTGGCGTGCTCACTTGCTCCCGGACTGGGTGCCATCCTTGTCCCCACCTGGTTTAGCTTTTTCTTCACTTATACCGGGGGCGGCGCCAAAGGAGGTCTACTAAGTGCTGTTCAGGTCGTGATGGAAACCGGTTTTGCCGTGACCGGCTTTTTGGCCGTAATTTTGAATCTGTTGATTCCCGAGGAGAAAGCAGATGAGAGTGGCGTGACCCACGAGGAACATGCTAGTGGTCTCCCCAAATCTGAAAAGCTCAGTTAGAAACGCGGTTTCGAACTCTGCAAACTGTATAAGAAAGAACATTTTGGGATCAATTACTTTCACTAAATAGTCTCATATAGAAACTGTATCTTTTGCTAATAATCTTGGAACCTTGTTACATATTCACGTTCATCAAACTACCCTGTTCAACAGACCATGTCAGCAGGCCTAGCCGAGGGGTACAGAGCTCCGCGATTCAGTACAAGGACGGTGAATTGAATAGAACATGGTCTTAAAATAACACAAAGTTTACCACAACGATGACATGCTGTCTTGACTTAACGTGTCGCTGGCGGAGGCGGGTCACAGCGACGTGGGGGCGCAACTGTTGATGCCAAGCCCTCAGCGAGGATCCGGGCGACTCTTAGTAAATTTGCAGTCACTAAATTCCAATCATTTTCTTTACGTGCAGGCCTTGATATAAAAAAGGAGCACACAGCGATTCAAACGAACTGTCAGGATAAAGACAATGATTGCCATGAGTTTAATTTGTGGGCCAGGCGATTGATGATGAATTTCTATACTTTGACTAGGAGCGTGGATGCGGTCCTTGAATCAGAAATGACCCCCATGTTGCTAGCTTCCTGTACAGCATAGCTTCTTTCAACTGACAACATCATCTGAGAACCTTGGACTAAATCAAGCTGATTTATAAGGGCGCTTCATAGAATATGCCTACATGACGTCGCGCGATTCACATGTGCTATCCTCTATTGATCGTCATTGCATGCTGGTTTCTTGGCAATGTGATTGATGTGCCGGTGACATATCGTCGGATGACGATTGCCGGTGAATGTGGAAAGTGTCGTGCTGTTGCTATTCCAGAAAATCGGCTAGGGATGCGCTCGCGAATTCACTATCAGGTCGAATTAATATCGTTGTGGAAGGTTTGCAAACCTGTTCGCAGACCTTTGGCTATACTACAGAGACGGCGAACAACGTACCCCCGTCCCTTACCCTGTTACTCTCGAATACAAGGCAACTGCTGGCGTTCCTGGTCCCATTCGCGTGCTATTGGCCAATGCACTTGGTGCTTTCGCCCTAAGCATGACCATCAAAAGCCCAACCGGAGCAATCGTGATGCAGTCCCCACCGGAGAATTTCGGAAAGAACTCTGCAGCGGATGGACAACTTGTCTATTGCGCGCAAAACCCATGGCCTGCAAAATCGCCGAGGGGATGCACCGTCGGTACTCTCGCTAACATCTAACTATAACGAAGTGCCGTCTATGTCGAAAAGTTCCGTGGGAAACTTGGCGCAATGAGCGCAAACTTTAGTCGACCTAGGCTGGACTTGAGCGTGAATACGCAGAAGGGGAATGATATTCAGCGGTGGAAGGGTTTCAGGGTTTATGTGCAGCGCAATCCTCCACTGAGATTTCGAGGGAAAGTAGGATTGTTTATCTAGTCGCAGAACAAAGACACAGTATTCATGCCAGCCCAATATGAGGCTCCGTGACAACCCGTGACGCTAGACTGGGCCACAGAGACCAAAAAGATCAAGTAATAACCGGCCGTGCCAGGTCATCCCTACCATCCGCCATATAGCCTCATGGTCCGTGACAGGCTCCTTTGCCTGGATCTAGACACTTGATGATGAAGTATTCATAGGCCACAATAACTGACAAATTGCCTAAAATCGTTTCTAGAGCTACTGCTAATCTTATATGCCGTCCAGCCAAGGATGTCGAAGGGCCTTCAAAGCATCAAGCCTCTCGCTAGGACCCAGTTTCACGACAAGTCGCAAGAAAGAGGCGAATTCCTCTCGCTCGTCTGCGTTAGCCCTTCCAGAAACACCTCTGAAGCTAAGTTTCTGCGGCTACAGTTCGGTCTCTACCCAGCTACTGGTCCTTAGTGGGCGAAAGTCTGGTTCGACGTCTTCTCTGTTGAGGAGCGTGCTCGGGAATGGGCCGAAGGAGTCCACCCTCTCCGCCAACTGCTCGGCATGGTCTTTTTCAGGTCTTAAGCTGCCTCAGAGCTCATACCTCTAAAGACAGGGGCAGTGAGACCTAGGATCTTGAGCTATCATCAGCATCACAGGCGACATCACGGAAATCGCGGGCAATATTGTCCCGCATGGACTGAGCTCATCCAGCAAAAACAATATTAGCCTCGTAGACGAAATTTATAAAAGCGGAGGGACCCTTCGTATGCTTGGTGCTCTCGTGTAATTTGAGTGCTTCAGATGCCCCCAATCTTAACATGAGCTATGATTGCACACTATGAAAGAAAAATAACTAGTTCATTACAATACGCAGACATCAGCTCCCCAATAACACTACCTAGCTACCATCTATTGTGATGCAGGTTGCTTGCCGATTAACGCACATTCGTGGCAAAAGAAATACGGCCATTATGTAGGGATGCCGCCAACTAGTTTGCCAAGTGCATTCAAAATGGTTTGGATTCCTGGAACGGCTCTCAAAATGGTTCCGAAAACTTGAATGAATTCGAGCAGGCCATTTATCAAATCGCCAGCTAAGGCTTGAAGAAGCGATGCTGGTACTGGGGTCAGAACCGTACTTTTTGTCAGATAATCCCTAACACTTACAATTATTAACCACGCTGAGCAAAATCGCGAAAATCTTGCTTAAATCAGAGCCAATGGCTGTGAACTCTTCGATAAAGGTGGGAGCTGCACCAGCATATGATGAAGCGTCCGTGGCCCTGGTCTCAACATGAAGCGTTGCGGCACCATTAGTGGTATTTTGGACGGCGACAATAACATGCTCAAGAGAACCGCGAATGGCTTGTATAGCCGAATCGTTCGCTGCTGCGGGTGAATATTTGGTCATTCCATTGGCAGTGGATTCTACACGTGAGTGTCAGTACTAAGTGTAATTGTTACCATGATATTCCTCACCCATCAGAACACTTTCATCGTGAATAACAGTCCGAGCATGTTGGATTATGTTCACAAGGCTTTGTGCTTTGCTATCAGCCCCCAAAACTAGGGACTTCGAGCTAGTGGTGACTAGAGATTGGCACGGATTGGTTAGTTTATTTTAGCAGCGAATTGGGCCATGAGAGTTTCGTACGAGTAAGGAGGATGGTAACAAAAACCTTGCTGAGATTCATATCTGCGATATCTCACTTTCTGGTAAAATATTTGCAGCCGGTATGTAGTGTGATGCCCAGGTTTTTTGAAGCCACACAATAAATAGGAAAGTTGGAGGGGGCAATCGTGGCAGGTGTGGGAGTCCGGCCCCATTTATGAAAATACTGCCACTATATAGCACAACTTACGGTTTGTTGGATGCTACCCATGATTGACTAGTATACACTTGCTTCATGTAACATGTGATTCTGTCGTTGGATATCGCATTAAAGGAGAGCGGGTGCTTGAAAACCGACGTACCCCTGGACTGCAAATTGCACAGATGCGGTCTCAGCATATTCATCTGGGAGGCAGCGCGATGAGCGGGTCGGAACCGGGTGGTGACCGAGTCAGTGCCTGAGCAGAGTGCAACCATGGCGCCCAAATCGGGGATATATCCGGATCAGGCTAACTAATGAGGACGCGGCCAAGCTGCCGAGTGACCGAGCCAAATGCCGGCTTATCCGTCTAAGTGATGATTGCTCGAGAAAGGCGACGCTCTGCCGTATTTTGGCAACTAGTGTCAAAAGACTCCGCAGCGGCGTGCAGTAAAATATGTCGGCCGAATCGTTGCAGCCGCGGCAGGGAGATTGTTGCTAGCCCGACATGGAAAGGTTGATCAAGTCGTTGTGCGGGGTGGGCATGGGGCGGTGGAGAAAATTGTAAATGGGCGGTCCAAACTCTAAAAAACGGCGATGGATGCATGAAAACTCGCAACCTGACCTTTGTTTGGAAAGATGATTTTACGAAATGAGCTGCGAAAGTGCAGGGATTGACTAGTCCCTTGAATGAAGCACCTTCCTGCCCGTGATCGGAAATCTAAAGAGGCAGCGTCCTCACTTCGGAGCTGTTGTATAAGCTTCAGGGTATGATGGCGCGTAAGTATGAACAGATTTACCTATAAATATCTGCCTCCATCTTACAATTCAAGAACCCATCAAAACGCGGCCAATTAACTGCAGCTATCAACCAATATTGTCACTTGCATTATGATTCGCTTCTTCTTTATTGCGCTCTTTGCGATGGCGTCAACGGCGCACCCGGCAGTCTCGAATAGCGACGGGCTATTCAGAAGAGATGTCACAATTCCATCCTTGGATCCCTTCTACGCCGCTCCGTCAAACTTGTCAGCATACGCCCCTGGGGCTATTATCCGATCACGCAAGCCTCCTAGCGCCCTGTCTTTCTATAACCTGCCTGCCAATCTAGCGGGTGCTTGGCAGCTGCTGTATCGCACAAATGGTGTGAATGGAGAGCCTCTCGCCACAGTTACCACGGTCATGGTGCCCCACAATGCCAACTACGAGAGACTACTCTCGTATCAGGTTGAGATTGATGCACCTTACTCTGGCTGCTTTCCGAGTTATACTCTTCAGAAGGGTGGATCCTATGTCGACAATATCTCTGCTCAGTACGGTGAACTGTGGTACATTACTGCACTGCAGAAGGGCTGGGTTGTCAGCTCTCCTGATCATGAAGGCCCAAACGCTGCCTTTGGCGCCGGTATATTGGGAGGGCACGCAACTCTTGACGGACTGAGGGCCGTGATTCAATCGACTTCGATCACAGGTGTTTTACCAACTGCCCAGATGGCAATGTGGGGTTACTCTGGGGGTTCCCAGGCAACAGAATTCGCCCTAGAGCTTCATGATAGCTATGCGCCCGAGCTCAACATCACAGCCGCCGCATTGGGGGGGTTGCCAGTCAACTTCCGCAATGTGATCTCCAACGTCGATAAAGCTATTGGCGCGGGACTGATACCAGGCGCGTCTCTTGGTTTGGCACGGGCCTATCCTGGCCTTAAGACTCTTGTTGACAACAGTCTCTACTCGAGCAACAAATCGCAGTTTCTACGAGCCGAAGACCAATGCGTTGTGTCTACCGTTGTTGACTTCGCATTTGACGATCCTTTTACTTATCTTAAAAATGGATCCGCCGTCCTCAACGAGCCGGCGGCAGCTCAAGCACTCCAAGACACCGTTATGGGGCAAATCGGTACACCGAAAGTGCCCACTTACGTGTACCATGCAATCAATGATGAGCTTCTGCCCTTTGCGGACGTTGTGGATCTATACAACAAATATTGCGCTGCAGGGGCCAACATTCACTTCACCAAGGAAGCATTTGGGGAGCATATCATAGTTGCTCTTACTGGTGCCGCTTCCGCGTTGGGTTTTCTCATGGACCGTTTTGACGGGAAGGCGCTCGCTTCTGGATGCAGCCAGAAAACAGTGTTATCATCTGCTCTCGACCCTTCTAGTATATCGATACTGGGGCAGTTTGTGTACAATGATGTGGTATCCCTTCTTGGTAAATCAATTGGACCGAGCGCGTGGGTGCAGAAGAAAGCTTCGAAGCTATGATGTATATAGTTGAGCAAGGTACCAATTTACTGTAGTCCGAGTTAAACCAATATTTTCACTCAATATCTGCACCTCAATATCTACACCTCATTTAGTATCACATGGAAAGTTCCGAAACAAATTCATCATTGCAAATTTCTGGTCTCGTCCTAATTGGTTCAATCAATATTGACGATCTCAGTCAAGGTCGCCCTCTGAGTATGGGCGACTGGGCAGGCAACTACAAATCGATGGACTGCGCAACCCGAAAAGGTACTTTACGACAGCCGAATAGCTACTATTAGGTTGCCAAAAGGCGATCTTTTTCTAGTCTCTGCCTAGGCAAAGAATAAGGTAGTCCTTTTGCGTTGTCCAATCGCAAACCTTTTGCCTATACAGGCTAACTACCCACTAACAACCGCTACGCACAGACCGCCGGGCAATAAACATCCCCTTGCCGCGTAATGATCTTCAAAGCATGGATTCAAACTCCTGGAGCATGACAGCGTCGATCCTTTCTTGCCGTTAACGCAGGCAGAGAAGCTACGGAAGCATCCTCCTGACATGAATCGTTCCTCACTGCGAGACTCCGGTGCTGTGAGAACCACACTGAACGCTTCTTGCCTGTCAGGTGGCGACGTGTCTCATGTGGCCTGCCACAGCAGTCGTGGGTCGAATCAATTTCGATGCCCGAGTCAGTCACGGTTTTGGAAGTCATTAAAGCTTCAAATTGCTTGTAGTAGCCACCCGAACCCGTCAGGGCACCACGGCCTAACAAGTCATTAGCTCTAGATGAAACGCGGGGTAAAATCACGCCGTACACATAGTGGCCTTTCACAGCCTAGATATTCTCCGCACCACATGCCAGAAGGCTTGGAAACACTTACTTGATATGGTTTAAGATGCGAGTTTATCAAATGTCACCCATTACGCTACCGGGGAACCGGCTAGCAGAGCAGGGATGTTTCACCTACGTAAGAACTACCCTGCGGGTAGACTACAAAGCGATGAAACGCCAAGCGTTGGAGATCGGTGTTACTGTATACCCATATCACGGTTTCGAAGCCGACTTAATGCTGCTTCTTTAATCGCTCGAATAGATTTTTTTTGAGTATAATAAGAGTCGGCGCCGCCTCTGCGTGGGCTATCCTGCCTACCCCATGTAGTTGCGACTAGCGGAACGGCATCCGTGGAAGACCAAGCCTAGCACTGAATTGGCAGGGACGTCGCGCAAAATATGGATACAGCAGCCACAGGGAGACTACCTCCGGGTTCAGTCAATCTAATTGGTTGGTATAAGCCCTGCCCACTCCCATACAGATGTTAGGCTAAATCTTGTCCGGCATTCAGGGCGGAACGGTAGTGTTATTCCGTACCCGAAACCCACCGATGATTACGATGACCCTTTGGTAAGAACCCGCCCCACGCTAGCAACCGAAATTCTTGAGAAAGCCAAGTTACCAACACAGCTAAGAACTGGTCACTGAGAAGAAAAGCGGTTCACTTCGGTGTCGTCTTGCTCTTCGTCGCGATTAGTTTTGCATCAACCGACTCGACTATAATCTATCATGACTTGGCGAAAAGAGACCTTCAATTAGGCGACCAAGGTATTGCCGCAGCTAGCGCGCTCCGGTTCGTCGGCCTAGCGGTTGCTGGTATTATCCTTGTACCACTTGCGTACCGATACGGGCGACGACCGGTCTATATATTAAGCGTGACGGTGCAACTTGCCAGTGTTGTCTGGACAGCCACAGCACGTCATGGCTGGGAGTTTATCATGGCTAGCGGTATGGCTGGTGTTGGTGCATCCGTGTCGCAGGCCATTGTGCCCTTGACTATCACAGACATCTTCTTTATGAACAAGTTTGCCACCGCGTATGGCTGGTACGTTTTTGCACAGGGGGCTGGAGCTTTTCTTGGCCCCCTGTTGGCCAGTTTCATTGTAGCTGGACAAGGCTGGCGAATGATGACCTGGTGGATGGCTTTGACACTCCTGATCATTGCTTTTATCGTACTACTACTTCTAGAAGAGTCGACCTTTGTACCCAACATCGACGTCCAGATGGACTGCAAAAAAGCACAAGCAAAAATCGACAGACGCATGGCATTTGGGAATGAAGATTTCGCAAATGAACGTCAACAGGAAAAGGTTGATGCCTTTGAATCCAATATGCCATATCTTGCATCGGGCTTAGGACTGCCTCCGGCACCAAAATCTTTGAGACAGCGGCTTGCCACCATCACACCGACGGGGCGCCCCATTGGTGAGCGGTTCATGTCATGTTTTGTCATCTTGGTTCGCTTTCCTGGTGTTGCCTACGCTGCACTGACGTATGGATTCATTATGATCTGGTTGGAACTGTTCAATTATGCGATCATTACAGAAATGACGGTCGGCCCGTATAATTTTGACATCCACGACACGGGCCTGTTCAACCTGGCACCTCTTCTAGGTCTCTTAGTTGGCACACTCGCAATCACACCGCTAAGCGACAGGTGGATGGTCAAACGAGCGATAGGTAACGCAGGCCTATATGAGCCAGAAACGCGGCTGTGGCTTGCGCTTCCCGCCGGTGCCCTGGTCGCGGCCGGGGCGTTGATGTTTGGCATAGGTATTTCACAGGTAAGTCACAAATAAACTGCGCGGAATCGCCAAACCATCGTCAAGGTACATGGGCCGTATGCTAATACGTATCTTCTGCACTAGAAAGCTTCGATTCCGATTCTGTCGAACGGCTTTTTGCTATTTTCGGTTGGTTTTGGCCTGTGCCTCGAGACAAGTCTCACATACGTCACGGAGTGCTACCACAGTGTAAGAAGACACTCAAGCACCCATATCTTTCAGAAGCGGCCTTTGCTAACGTTTTTGCCGGCGTTCTACCTGTAGATGATTGGCGATGCTTTTGTCGGGGTAGTCTTCGTTCGAAACATCTCGGCCGCCATTCTCTGGGCTGGGATCATGCCGTGGCTGAATACTGCCGGAAATATCCGAAGCATTGTGATTATCACAGGAGCTGGTCTGGTGGCCGTATTACTCATTCCTGTTGCACTCCTGCGATGGGGCCGCACCGGAAGGATGGCGACAGCGGCCAAGTATCGCCACTACTCACTTGCTGCGACGCCTCCCGCAATTCTTGAAAGAATTTTTGGTAACAAGGCCGATAGGTAGTTTATGGTAAAATCAGGTATTCCTTTATCGTGAGGGGTTCTCTTGTCAAGAAAGTCACTGCTGATCAATGCTGACTGTACTAGCCACACTGCGAAAACTTGACTAGTCGTTTATCGAATGGTGAAAGTGATTGATGAGAACTCAAGGAAGAGATGGAGGCTGGTGGAGAACGGAGCATGTTTATTTCTATAGAGTTTACTTCTCTCTTGGTCAATTTAAACACAAGCCTCACTATTCAGAGCAATGTCAGTCCCGCGCGTTCCATCTCAACGTAGGCGATCGTGGCGAGACGGATACGATCGCACCCCAATATGCAGTACATAAGGGGCTCGATCATAACACTAATTCGGCGCAGAGTCTCATAAAAATGATGAAATGGACGATTCTTCACTGCCGTGCTCATCTCGACCTGCGCCGCATTTGTTTTCTTTTATGGTAGAGGACCTGGCTTATTGAAAGCGCCGACTGGCAGCTGTCTGCGACACCCAGCGAGCGCTGCATACTGGCAAAGCCGCCACCTCTGGCGGCGGCCCCAGCTGACGGGACCTATTCTCCCAGATTTGTCGCAATTTTTTTTGACTTTCCCAAAAGACTGGATTCCTTCTTTTTAGATCACGCTTTTTTCACTGATTTTCGCGATGCTTGAATGACGACCAGTGGCCCTTTGATGCTGATGAGAGGGCCGCTGGCGTGAATCCTGGCCCCTGTCGCGCTGGTGCTGACCTTCCCATCAGACTGTGCAGCAGACGCGCAGGCGAAGAGGCTGCAAAATACTGCGGTCGACCCGGATGTCTTGTTGTTCAACGCGGCACTTCCAGCACCACCACCGAGGAGGCCGTTGGCCACGGATACGGCATCATTGCCAATGTCGCTCTCGCCTCCCGAATCATTGTCGCCTTCGAGCAAATCGCCTGGTATCAGGTCTTCGTCGTCATCGTCGTCATCGTCGTCAGCGTCGTCGGGGTCGGGGTCCGGGCTACTGCCACGGCCAGCACCGAAAAGCCTACTCGCGAAGTTCGGGGCGTAATTTTTTGGATCTTGCGATATCAAGCCGCTGTGCAGGCCGAAGGGTGCGGCTGCACTTAGGTGTCCCAAAACAGCCACGGAAATGTATGCGCTCAAGAGATGCATGGTTAAACTAAAGATATCAAGGAATCAGTAACCACTTATTGAAAGATGCGGCGTAAGCGGTCATCTTATAATAATGGCAGGGTTAAAACGGCCATCATTCGCCGAGATTGGTTAAACTTAGTAATTCGCATCAGCCGCGCAAGAGTCACATTGTGTCTTCATGTGTCCATATCAAGCGATCAGCACTAACAAATATGGCAGTTTTCCCGTTGATACGCGTGGAGCTACCTCCACCTAAAAATGAAACTAAACCCGCTTCCGCCGTTGGGTGTGCTCGAGTGCAAGTACGTGGAAAGAGAGATCGTATATTGTCATCGTCCCCATTCCTGCTCGTTATTTACAGCGGCCTACTGAACAAATTTTGCGCACGCCGTACTCTTGGATCTTTACAGGACTACAGACTCGAGTACTGTGGCTCTGTTTCTGAATGGGTTCCATGAAGTCATCCCCTGACTAAATTTAGTTGACTCCTAGCGCAGTGCTTAATTTTAGCTCTTATGTAGGCTGCGCCACCCGAGGCCGCCAGTTTGCACTGGCCAGCGCCACCTGTTCTCCCTAGCCAAATTCTCACACCCCATGCCACGCATCGGGATCACACAATTACGTGCATTGTCTATTGGCCCCAATCGTTGGACAATATCAAATAGTGGCCTGAGTGGAGAATGCATGTGGGAAGCACTGAACAGGACGTAGCCATACCATGGTGATCTGGTGCATGTGATGTAGCGCTGCATACGACCAGGCAGCAACTGACCGACCCTAAGAAAGTCTATTCGAACTCTATCATTTGTCCCATCTAAGCTGGGTCTGTTTTGGTTCGAAAGAAGAAAGAAAATACGCAGATGAAGAAAGCGAAAACGAAAAGAAAGCATGGGCATGAATTCGGACTGAAAAGGGACCCTGCGGTTTTCCAGCTTGGGTGGCGCTGGCAGACAGCGTCACGGTTCTGGAGACCGTCCCTACCAGGGTCGCCCAGAAAATGAGATCTGGCGCGGTTGCGCCTGGTTCTCAAAATCGCCCATGTCCGACTGATGCTTATAATAGATCAAGTCCTCAACTTTCATGTCAGGCTCGAATCTTCACATGACGAATGCCTAATCAGAAGGGTTAGCGGTAGCGATACTTCGGCGACTGCGTGAGGTTAGCAATGGCAGGTCAAGGTAACTCTTGTACAACACGGTTTATCTTCAATATATCCAATTCTCTAAACTATGTATTGTCTCTTAATCTGATATACAGTGCAATGGATGAAATGGTATATGCTGCTGCTGCTGCTCTCTCAAGTAAAATTATTTCTCGCCATTGTTGATCAGGACGTTGGCAGTATCCTGGGGAACACCCTTAATGGCATCCTTCAGACCGTTCTTCGCAATATACTCGCAAAGGCCCTCAGCCTTTTGGCCCTTGCCAAGGAAGTAGGCGCCGATACCAGCGACATGCGGGCTGGCCATGGAAGTACCGGAGATAACGTTGGTCTTGCCGCCAATCCATGTGCTCTTGATGTCAGTGCCCGGGGCAAGCACGTCGACAACTTTGCCAAAGTTGGAGTACTCAGCAAGCTGGTCATTCTTGTCGGTTGCACCGACAGTGCAAACACTCTCCTCCGACGCAGGGGAGGACGAAGAGGCATCCGTAGCTTCGTTGCCAGCGGCAACAGCAAGGAAGAGACCGGCGCTGGTGATGGCAGCCGCGGCCTTGTTGACGGCATCAGAAGTAGGACCGCCAAGAGACATATTCACAACAACGCCCTTGGGGCATTTCTGGGAGGCGGCATCCTTGGCAACAAAGTCCATTCCTGCAATAACACCAGAGCTACATAATGTCAGTCCCCAGTAAATTGAGAGCAGCGGGGGGAATTTTATGTCAAACTCACTTGGAACCAGAACCATTCGCATCAAGAACCTTGACACCGAAGAGGGTCGTCTTCTTAGCTACGCCGTAAGTCTTGGAGCCAATGGTGCCGGAGACGTGAGTGCCGTGGCCGTTGCCATCAGTGTCATCTCCGTCACCGGAAAAGTTCTTGAGGAACTTTGCGCGGCCTTCGAACTCCTACCGTTGGGATCAGTATATGATGTAAACATTCGACTGGCTTTACACTATCTTACTGTGTGGTTGGTGTAGATGCCGGTGTCAATGATATAGGCGCAGGTACCGGCACCAGCAGATTCATCGTAAGTGTATGTGGTTCCACCCGGCTTCTGGCTGGAGAGACGTGCCAGGCCCCAGTCAGCATTCTCCTGTGTGGCCGAGATGGTCACAACAGCATCTTGTTCAATGAATTCCACCTGTAGTAGACTATCAGTAAGGGAACGACCCGAAGAGGAAACCTTGGCTGTGACTTACAGATGGGTCATTCTTGAGCTTTTCAACCTCCTCTTGTGTGAGGCTGGCAGAAAAGCCATTGAAGGAAGAATAAGTGTGATCAGCATCCGCAGCGATGGAAGAGATAGCGGAAGTTCTTGCGCCGGCGTTGACATTGTCCTTCATCTTGACAATGTACTTGCCTTCAATCACCTTGGCGCCACGGGGCACTAGGACTGGGGCAGGGCCTGAGCGAGTCGCTGGGGCAGCGAAGGCAAACGGCAGGAGAGCGAGAAGAGTTGAAGAACGCATGGTGTATTTATATCAAAATGAAGGGATATAAAAACGAATAAAGGTTATTGAATGAGTTTGAATGGTATTGAGGATCTGGAGTGGTGCGAATGTTGATTGAGACGGCTTGAAGGGCAGATACACAGCTCTTTATATAGTTGAGTTTCTATACACTCTGTAGTCATGAACATCGACCAGTTTGAAGTATACAAAGTCTCTCTATCCCAGAAACGGCGTGCAAAGACAGAATGGGGGATAAGTCCCGTGCGAAGCCGTCGTGAAGCTCCTTCAAGATGTCGATCTGGGTGCCTCCTGCCCTATATAGACACTAGCTCGCTGATCGGATCCGCTGCTCCAAACGAGGGAGGACTTGATGGCACTAACGGTAGACCACGGGATTTATCTTCTCCTGGGAACTTTTGGAACGGCGATACGGTTTTTGTGGTGGTCTGGGGATATTTTAGGGTATTACGGCGTCTGGCGCGAGATGCAGAGTGGTGTCCGAGACGCCGCTCCAAGATGGAATGCCCGCATCCGCATTTCAGGTGCCTTGCCAACACGACGCCAATCTCAATACTAGAGAGAGAAAAAAATACGCACTTGTATTGCGACTCGCAAATTCTCTCAGTAGCTGCATCTCGCTATCTCGCGGCCGAAATTAAAAATCCGATGTTGAGCTCGCCCACCATCTCGGCAGAGATCAGGGGCGCCATCATGCAGAGGACTTGCGTTATCTGGTCGAACCATTCGGGAATGGTAGATAGTACCAAGGAGTGGCGAGCTCTGAGCCCGACGAATAGTCTACCGCTGCGCCATTATTCGAAACTGTTAGTGCAAGTTGACAGGTGGGACCCCGTCTGTCATTGCCGCAACGGGCAAGTCATGGTCGCGCTGTCACACTACGCGTCTGCCAGTCAAGTGCCAGCTTCGCATGTTGGTGTGATTGGGTCATGCCAGCGGAATCCACAGGCTAAACTGTCGATATAACTGTAGATCTTAAGCTTAATAGGCCCGCGGCTGCCGGGTCTCTATTTAGAGGGTCTCTCGGGCTCGCTTCCATTTGAGGTATTCTGCGACCCGGCATGACTACAGACCTTTAGTGCAGGGGAAAGTTTGCCTTATGCATAATGGTGATCGGCGCGGCTCCCAGCTTGGTTCGCTCTTCCTAGCCAAAAGGCCCTCCCACACTTCGACCAGATAAAGTTTATCTCCGGTCATGTGAAAGTCCGCATGTGGCCTTCGAATGCGTCTCGTTTTTCCCCTTCATTTTTGTTGTCATTCTGTAGCAAAATGGAGGGGAGGTGGCGCATTAGAGAGTGTGCCTCTGTTTTAATCGGTGTTGTCGTAACTGTTAGTTCACGGTGGCAGATTCAGTGCTGTCTTCTGGCGCGGCACTAAAAATGGGCCAAGTAGAATAACAGCAGATCTGTACAATCATTTTCTATTCTTGGATCGCTCTGCCCCGCATGACAACAGGCGATAGCGGCCCAGGGACTTTTGACTTGAGACGGGACCATCTCACCCTGGTTAAGTTCTTGGCATGCCGGTGCACATACTGCATTAAGGAGGAGGTTTTCTCTGCTATGAAACTTGCTATGGGCAGTAAGCAGATATTCATCCCTTTTGGGGGACTCCAAAAGGATGCAGGTCGCAGAGCTTCCATTTATGAACTAGATGATAAGCGACGATGTGCTAAGTGCCAGAGTCAATCCGCGGGCGGGCCGGGATACTGGACTTTTTGTAAAATTCCGCGTTGAGCTCTAACACAGATATGGTGGAGGGCCTGATTCTTACAAATGACTCTGAGTAATTCGGTAATCCATGACGTACGTTTTGGCGGCTCATGAACTTGGGAGAAATCACGCTTCAAGAAAGACCCTCAAAGAGCGTTTCTAGCTCGATCACCACACGCCCACAGCCACTGTATTGGCTGTGGCTGCCCTCATACACTGGGACGGGACAGCGTGAAAACGCCTCTTTTTAAGTAGCTCATGAGTATTATATTGGGACGGTCGTCCTGAGTTTATCTGATTCTAACATCTTGGCCCTCTCTCATCTTCAGATATACCAGCACATCTGGTTATCATTTAATTATACTGATACAAAAAGAGCAGCTACCATGGCCACAACAATAGCGGCCAGCGGCAGCTCGTCCATGATGCGTCGCGCTGCCGCGCTGTCTGTCAAATTACACGGGTAGCCAGGGCTTGCGCTGGCTCCTCTGCCGCGACCAGCCTTGGCGACCGTGGCATTGCACACTGGGATACTCATAAACCCAGCAGCGCGGATGCCTTCGGCAATTATACCCTGAGCTATCGTTGCGTTATGGAGATCCGACTTCGGGTTGCCATTTGTCATGCCATGCGACAGGTAGGTACGCACAGAACTGTGATGTATCATTTAGCGGCATACTTCTCAGATAGTATACAGGGCAGTGTGTGTAAAACTTACCCTGTGACAAGGGCTGCAATAGGCATGCTCTGCTTGGACGCAAAATAAGGTACGTGAAGATCGGTCTTCCCCTTGTCTATGTAGTCCGGCAGCGTAAAGTCCTTTCCCTTGTCTTTGGCAGACACGAGATAGTATTGCCGACCTTCGACACAGGCGCCAGCAGTGTCCCGAATGTCAGCGCTTATGCCGAGGCCGTCGATGCTGGATTCGTTGCAACCCCGCCCCGAATCCAGGATAAAGGGTACCGTGCCTTTCATTGCCCAGATGGCTTCCAGGTTGAAAGCAAACAGGGTACCGTAGAATAGCTGCGGGCCCTGTTCATACGTTGTATCATGGTAGTCCGCACCAAAAATCTTGCCGTCGGATATGATTCGGGTCAACTTGTCGATGCTAGAGTCTGAGCCATCAAATAGCCTCTGCAGTCCAGTTTGAGCAAACTGCTTCCACAGAAATGCCGCCTGGTTCATAGTCTGGGCGAAAGTATCTTGCGACGTGGGATAATTATAGCCTCTGCGAAGCAAAGTTAGAAAGCTGTCACAAGACTACCCGCCAAATAGCTGGTCCCAAGGCGCGTAGAAAAGCAGCCCGTTGGGTATCGCAATAGCACTTACGTCGGCTTCCCAGCTGCCCATCCTTCTGTCCATTCTTGAGCCACCGCGATGGTAGTGTTTGCCAATTCGTATGCGGTTACATAAGGGGTCCCAGAAGTAGGGCTAACAGTGTCATTCGCGCCTAGGTAATATCAGTTTCAATGGCCAGGTTATCAAAGACAAAGATAAAGCAGCTCTGCTTACCGACGTAAAATAATCCTCCTACTGCTGATGCCGTCCCTAGCAGTACCAGCTGAGAAAAAAGAGACCGCCATTTGTCGTCTTTCGGCATCTTGATGTCTGGGTCATTTTTGCCAGGCTCGAGGGGACCTGCAATAGTAGATTGAGAAGAAGCAATTTTCTCGAATAGCTTCATTATCGGGCCAGTTAGCAATTAAAAAGCTTATTATAGGCAAGAAGGGGATCTTACAGTGTTAATGAAAAATAAGGATCCTGTGATGGTATTCGCTGCAGGATTGGTGCATTTCAAGTCTGGCGAGCAGGTATAGGGAGTGCCGATCCTACCACACTCTAGCGAGTTGTACCCCAAGACCCTGCCAACCGATCTGCTAAAGGTGTTGGGGAAACTGTCATTCCGCTTCCGATCCGTCTCCCAAGAAGCAAGGCAATCTCTCCATGCGTCGTCTGCGCCACTGTCTCTCCATCTCACCGAAGATGGAATACTGAAGTTGCTCCAGGAAACCTCCTCACAGCTGAGTGTTGACCAATTTCCATGCTTTTCCGGGCTGTCGCGTGGCATGCTGACAATGGCACGAGCCAGTGCCGGCAGCCCAAAGGTCACGACAATCCAGCGCATCGTTAGGGAATGCATTACGCGTGTGAGCTATGTCTGGCGATCAGTTTCTAGGCAAAAGCCGGTCTGCATTGGTATTTTGCTGAACTCGTTTTGCGAGCGCGCCGGCTACTTTATGTTCTGCCACTAGCAACAAGGCTCAGGGGCCCAGCATTTTCTTACCACAGAGGCCGCCTATGGTGGAGATAGCCAGACGCTACGCAGCCTCACTCGTTCCCAATACGGACGAAAAATTCATTGCACAGCGGCTCAAAGCGCCTAATCGAGATAGTATCGGAGAGATACGCCCGGAGAGCGCCTTGTCTTCCACCAGGCAGAATGGTACTTCGTAATATCACTGAAATTGATGAAGTACTGCCTACCTAGGTAGAGCCACCAACCAAGGACAGCAGACAGTAATTTTAACAATTGACGCGTATATTGATAGAATATGATAGAAAATCGTATAAATAGTAGTCATCACACCTGCAACAACGAATGTTGTTCTGGTACTGCCAAGTGCGGGTTCACTAACGATCGCGATTGAAGACACCCAGCAGGCGGCCACAGCACCAAGAGCGAGAGCCATGTCACAGCCACCGATCCCCAAGTAGATACGACCTGCGCCGAGATTTTCGACTGAACCCCGGATTTTGCTCTTCTGGATGACGATTTGAGCGGCAAATGCAGCAACCTACTTGCACCTAGTCAACGTCAACTAGGCTCGCACACACGGTCTTGAAGGCCTGCTGAAGGCCTTGCAGCCTCGACTGGAGGCCTTGCATCCCCTGCACCACCAATATGGGTATATATAGACTGGCAAAACTCTATCCGTGGTTCAAATTTACGTTTCCGTAATACACCAGTATCTCCAGCTTTGGCAACTCAATTCATCATGTCCATCATCAGCATTCGCCAAGCCGTCGTCGCCGTTGTTCTCACCATGTCCATCGGCGCAGCTGCGTCGCCCACATTGGAAGGCCGCTTCTGCTGTGGTGACCCAAAGGACTGCCCTTCTCACTGCTCTCGCGTAAGTATTAGATGCACAACTGGGGGCCAGGATCGCATTGCGTTTATTAACAAGTGGAATATTTAGTGCTTTTGGTGCAAGGACTAAATGCTTCGCTGTTGGTATTAAATTGTAGATAGCAGCTCTGTAGCGAAGATATTGTCTGCATCGCTCAGAATATATGTCTCTCCACTTCATCAGTGTGCTTATTGATCATTTTCACAGCAACCACTGAAGATAGTCTTGCTGGGCCCAGTGTCTTGCAGCGCTGGCGTGATGCGACGTGATGAGCCTGGTTTGCATGTTTCTAGGCTCTGTTGCCAGCCGGTAATGGCAGCAGCAACACATAGTCGCAGCCAGTCAGCACCATCCAGATTTGCAAAGCGACATGTGTGAGCGGGCTGTGCTTTGTGCCGCACCCTCAAGTCACCAGCATTAGCACCTGCATGTGAATTATGATGCGAAACAGCAGCTCGAGCTACATCCATTTGATCTGGGGAAAAAGTGAACATTTTTAAAGCGGGTATCATCGAAATTCAAGCCGTGATTCTTCATTTTACTATATCAACAACAGGGCAGCTGCAAAAAAGACAACCCTGCTGCTCCAACGGATCGCCGTCTCGCTGAAGCCAGAACTCTGCACCCAGGCCACTAGCGGCTCGCCTTGCGGCTTCACACTGATTTTGTGCGTCGAGTTGTCAGAGTCAAAGACTCCAGTAAAGGTAATCTCAAACTCGGCGGTCACTTCGGCGTCGCGGAGACCTCGGCCTGTTGCGTTGCCTCGTCCCGAAAGGGTCAGGTTGAGAGTTGTGTTGGTGAAGGACCCATTCATGGTCAACTGATCTGGAAGTGCAAATTTATAATCGCCGGAGCCAGAGCATGCCCCTCTTGGTAGCTCTAGCAGCAGCCCTTCGTCGGTAGGTTTGAAACCGAGCTCCTCCTTCATCGTTGCGTTGAACAGCACCTGGTTTGAGTTAACAGCGCTGTTGGCGAGGGTCATGTTCATGAAATCAGCAGCCCGAGTAGTGCGCGCGGTAAAATCCGTCCACCCATGCGACGTCTCAACTCGAAATAAGTCTGGTTGCCGAGGACAAAATTGGTCCTTCTTGATATACGCATACGAGTCACCGATGTTTTCCAGCGATAGACCTGTTTCCCATGCCTTGAACCCGATGATTATCGGGTTGGTTGGACCAGTTGGATACGACGGTTGCGGCCCGATCCAAGCATAGCCGAGCATGTGGGTTGATCGGAAGTTGTCCATACGGCATCTCTTGCTTGCCGTGACGATGTAGCTCACCGACGCTTCGCCTTTGAAGAACGATCCGCCGTATGCCCGGCCGACTCCCTTCATTCCCGTGTTATTCTTGGCGTGGGAAGGGAGCAGATCCCATTTCCAGATTGGCGGAGGGTCAGCTATTCCGCAACCCTCGTCGCCGGATGACGAGCCGCCGGATGAGTCGCCAGAGGAAGAACCGCCACTGCTACCACCACCGCCGCCGCCACCATGAGAGTCACTATTGGAGTTTCCGTCGCCGCTGCCTCCACCGCCCTTTTTTGCGCTGGCGCCTGGCAACAACATGGCCAGGAGGCATGACAACAAGAGAGTCAAGAGTTTCATGGCTGTTTGCTGCGATCTTGTCTCGGTTGCAGGCGTCGGGAGGCAGCAAAATAAAGAAATCGGATTTGACGCGAGAGAAAAAAGAAGGAAAGAAAACAATGGAACATTAAAAACTTTTTGGGAGAAATACATGAATTACCAATGCTTGACGAGTCCTGGCCGTTGCTTCAGCCGCAGCGGGTACACAAGGCGTTTTCTCTCACGTGTAGGCTTGGCGACGATCTTAAAATATGTTGTCCTGTGCCAAGAAGTGTGCGGAGATGAAAATGGAAACAGACCGTCTCCGGACACAAGTGGATGTGACTGGGTCCAACAGGCAGCCCTGGAGGGCACGATCTCTTGCATCAGTATGGTGCATTCATCAAACCCATCAGACGGTCTGGACAGAAGAGACAGCCATACTCGACCAACACCCGCACGATGATTTTGGGGCAAATGAAATGATACCATAACAGCTAGCATCTTATTTTGAGCTAAATGTCGCCCGATAAAGGATATTCGCCTGCTGCAAAGTCTCTTCCCAAGATTGCGGTTGAACAGGTGAGATTTTTGGTTGAGAAAAGGGTAGCTTGGTTTAACGTAGACTAATGTATAAATATGCCTCGGCCTTGTTAATTTCGCGGCCAATACGGAGGACTAGAGATATTGAGCAATTTGGCCGGCAAACATCTGGATCCCTAGTTCCATAGTATATCTGAGAGCGATCCGTTCGCACAAATGAGGACGAGGTCTGCCGCTGCACCCCAGCTGGACAGCTATTTTTTCTTGTCACTCTCCTCGGTCTGCGCGTGCGCCGCCAAACCCTCTAAGATTGCCTTTCCTTCATTCACATCATCCTGATTCCAAGGCTTGAGCTCATAGGACTGCATGAAATGGGTCCAGTTGTCGTAGCCCTTGACGACTTTACGCTCGGCTGGAGTCAGAGGAGGCTCTGTCCCTCGACGTTAGCTGTGTTCATCGGAACGGGAGGCCCGACGAATACAAAGGGCTGTGCATAGTTTCAAGGGTCAAAACGTACGGAGACCTTCAGTAGCTGGCATTTCGACTGTGCGGGGGGGGGGTTTTCGTGATCTGGTGAAGATAAGATGTGTGAAGAGGGAGCGTGGATGGACTCACCGCCATGACAGATGAAACAGTCGTGGTTCCCAGCTAGCGAGTAACTAGGTAGTGGAGCTAGCCCTCTTTGGTATTATGCCCTTGCGCGCAAACATGGACGGAGTGCAGCTTTAAACACTTGAAATCCTTGTATTCATCTGTAAATAGGCATCTCGCAGCCATGACCTTGCTTTGCAGTACCTCTTGCCTCTCGCTGTCGACTCACAGCAGAGCCGCTAATTGGTTGCGCGAGGAAGGGTGTCATTGTTCATGCCCTTGCAGGATATGCCATCGAGCCTAAATTTTGAATTCTAATAATCCAAGAATGAGTGATTTAAGCATACAGGGCTAGAAACTAGCGAATGTTGGAACCATCGTCTTGAGGGTGATCTATCAGTGGCGTTGCTTGCAGGCGTGGGGTTCTCAACGCGTTTATCTTCGCCCAGTCTTACAGATGCATCAACATCACAACCTACATTATTCATACAAAAAAAAACAAAATTAGGAATAAAAAAGCATGGATTACTTACATCAACGGCAGAACCTGCCGTCGAGACGATCGATCTTGTGGGGCCGAAAAGCTGACAGGAACCGGCTGCTGACACCGTGTAGCCTCATCTTCCTCACCTCCACCACTCGTTTTCCTGCATCATGTCAACCACCCTCTCCAAGCGGCGACGAGTGCGAAAAGCCTGCACGCCGTGCCACCAACGCAAGAGAAAATGCGACAACAAGCTGCCGTGCGGCATGTGCACCGCCTACGAGTACGACTGTTTCTACGGAGCTGACCCGGCCGCCGCTCGGCGCCGCCCCGTCACTGCCAC
>JANAKD010000679.1:0-14547 GCA_027627215.1 Lecanicillium saksenae | reverse complement strand
CGGATGAGCACGTCCGCGAGCGGCCCCCCCCGCGGTGCTCGGCAGGCTGTATATGATGGGAACTCCGTCCCAGCTGATGTCCGGGTTCGCCCCAAGCCGGACCATGGTTTCGAAGACGGCGAGGGAGCCGTGGAATGCGGCCTCGAACAGGAGCGGCCGCGGTTTGGCCTCTTCTTCGTCCATGAGCGCCCTGCGGTCCGGGAGATGCGCGAGGAACAGCTCCAGGACGTCCGCGCACCCGCCTTCGTAGATGACAGCCGGACGGAGAAGCCGCCTCACGAGGCGCTCGTCCGCGGCGCCAAGCCGCAGCGCCTTGCTCGCGACCTTGGGGTCCCTGTGCTCAATCGCGCACAGCAGCGCCCCTGCGTGGCTGGCCTCGAAGAGCTCGCCGAGTGCGCACCGATGCACCATGTGTTTGTGTTTCTCGCGCAGATGCCGCCCCGCCCGGTCGCAGTCCGGCCCGCGCTGNCAGAGGAAGGCCCCCAAGACGTCGTGAAGCGCGCGGCATGTGCGCATGAGCGCCCAGCGGTCCGACGCGCAGAGATGGTCGCCAATGGAGAGGATAATCTCGCCCGGGACGGATCTTGTGAGATGATCGGTGCCCATTTCCTTGCTCTTGTCGTCCCCTAGTTGGGGATCTTTGATGATGCCCATTTGTGGTGATGCGCATGTGTGTGAGTCTTGAGGCTACCGCGCTCCTGCAGAATGAGGTCCGGTATATATTGAATGTGACTCAACCCGCCACAGCCGCCACCATCAGCCTTGGCCCGCATCGTGAGCGCCGCCATGTATTGAGCGCCATCCTCGGATAATGTCCATGGCGAAATTTACTGGCACCGAGTTTGTATTCGCAGAAAAAAAAAAGGCCCATCGCGATCACGCATGCGGCCCCACCAGTCCGATGGGCGATCGGCTCGACAACCGAATTCGCTATACGGGCTGCGCACGCTTCTCTCAATCGTAAATAAAGCTGCAGGGCAATTCATTCATTTGAGGGACAAAATTGATGTTTTATCCTGCTCAAACAATAGTGCCAAAATCGACTGGGTCGAGCCCGAAGCTCCTCGGCGCGACGATCCAAGGCGCAAGTCGACAGCGTCACTAACATCCGTAGCCAGTAGCAAGGCCGCGCCAAATATCAATGGTCAGCGTACGCAGCACCAGCAAGGTTATTTTGCAGTACGATCGGAATATCAACATGGGTTGCGTAAAGATTCAGTATTAACTGTCAATACACGCTAGCAGCGTGCCATCATATTACACTAGACTCTGCCCAAACGCCTCAGCCTAAGCATGGAAAAAACAAACGAATGACTTTTATTCTACTGGTGCAGACCGCACGTCCGTTGCTTCATCAACGCACGACGAGCCTTGTCCTTGTCTATGAGAAAGAGTTAGTATATGAATTGAAAGTCAACACTTTGGGGGCGTAAACTCACCTCCGTCGAAAACGAGGAATTCGTGCAGGGCCGAACCAGCGGGAACCATGGGCAGAACAGGGACCTTCTTATCCGTAATGACCTCGAGGAGAGCGGGGCCGTCGGTTTCGATGAGCCACTTGAGGCTGTTGACCACGTCCTCGGGGTCGGAGACGCGGCGGCACTGGATGTGCATGGCATTAATGTGCATTACTGCAGCTCGCCCGCCTGTCAAATCTGCGCCCATCGCGCCGAGAAGGGCTGGACATGCGTTCTGCACCCTGAGGGGACCTCTGCAGTAGTTGGCATCCCAAGCAGCAAAGCACGGCACTGCTGCAGGTTTACATGCACGTCCTGCGCACCGTTTGCTCCGGCATGCAAAGAATCTACGCAAGATCCTGTCGGTGCCTTTTTTGTTTTGTACCGAGAACCAGCCGGCCAATTGCAGAAACGAAAAAAAAAAAAAAAAAAAAAAACTTATTATCAAGTAATTGTGGTGGCTGGCTGGGTCAAGAAGACACCAAAACCCATCACAGCGGAGTCGGAATGGGGCCTTTTGGCTGGTCCAACAGCACCCACCAGCACATGTTGGCACAGGGCAGACGGCCTTGCCCAGCACCAACTCATCACGGCTACTGCCCACTAGCATAGGTACTGGGCTACGAGCCAACTTAACTTGCCAATATCGGTATCAAGACTGCATTTCGACACACACACCACCACTACCACCACCACCACCAACCACGATTTTGGCACATGGTGCATCCGTTCTGCCAAGCTACAGTGATGGACCCCCCCCCCCTCTCTCGCCAGCTGTTGAGCGGCAAACGTTGCACCTGTCAGCGGTCGCCGCCAGCTGGCCAAGTGGAGGAGGGACCTTGCTGGGGGGCACCAGGCTTTGGGGCTTTTTTTAGCGGTTTTAGTGCCCTGCTGGAACATCCATGGGGCATCGAGGGGGGTGTCCTCGGCGCCTTGCAGCTCCCCGAAGCCAGAATTACAGCGCTGATGGGCTTGTTCAGGGCGTCTTTCTCCCTCTAGCTCCCTCTGGCTTCCCACCCAAATCCCTCTGTGGCTTGCCTTTTACCTGCCAGATTCCCTCGCGTAGTGCCTATTTCCGTATGCCAAACGTCTTGGCTCTCCCGCATCTCACCAAGCTCGCCTCTCGCCTCTCGCCTCCGCCTCCGCCTCTGCCTCTGCCATGCATCCGTCTCCATCGCAGCGCTACATGCTAAGCTTTGGGATGTTTGACCATTGAATTCTATTCTCTTTTCCAGCTTCATCCACTCTTTTACCCATCTACCATCCAGAATGACGCGCCATCATCTGCCCAATCCAGCAGCTCGCGTAGCCTTGTCCAACACACCTCTTGCAAACGCCTCTCTATTCAAGATTCAAGCTTTCAACAGCAACCAGCGCCAGCCATCAATCATGTGCTCAGTTTCGCCTCTGGCATCATTCCGGTCCACACGACCATCTTCTTCAGGACAAGCCTCTGCCGCGGGTTGCCTGCCAACCTGCCTCAATCCTCGCCCGCCAGCCGTGTTGGTGCAATACAAACAAGGTCTGCTTCTGCCATGCCAGTAATATCCCGCATCATTTCGCCCTCGCGCTGATCCGGGTGCTTCTTTGATGCACTGTCAGCATCGGTTCGTTCGGAAATAGAAATAGCTCTGCATCACGCTCGAATTCCCCTGTGCGCTACGATGCCTCGGGCCGGCTGACGCTGCGCCGTGCACCATCACCACTGCACCACCAGGCTACGAGGAACACCCCCAGCTAGCGCTCATGCCCCACGCTAATCTGTTGCTGACCATCTTCATCCTTCGCCCCAGCTTACCTGGTTCGCACCCGTAAACACTTTTCCGATTAGGGCAAAGCCACGTTGGTGATGGGGCACCTGGCAAAAGCTAACTCACTCTTACGACGACAGCATCAACCTCGAGCTTGTTGATTGGCATCTCGCTCGTTTCCAACAGGGCAAATTACCACAAACCTTCAATCCCTCATCCACCGAGCTGGTGACATTCACCCCTCCGGCTGATACGAAGCTCCCGATACATCCCCACAGGCCCGATCTTGCGCCATCCAATTCGCTTGCCACGAACAGCTAGCTCTCCTCCCACCAGCGCCACTCACCCTGTTGGAGCCTGCAGCTTCATCAGCGATACCTGATCGAGCGCTGCCACGGGGCCGTTCCCTGGCACGTTTCTGGGCTTGCCATCGTCAAGCCATGTGTGCTCCTGCTGATCCACCGACTTGCTGTGTGCCGTCCCTCATCGATTATGCGCATGTCATCAGAAAAGCAATGGCCCAGTTGCATCCGATACCCCCCAAGTGCGTCATGTACTCCAAAAGCTTGACATCTGGCTGCCACAGTCAGCGCCCAAACTCGGCAGCCCACAGCCCTGCCTAGCCTACGCCAGCCACTGACATTCCGACGGCTCTAATCAAGCTGGTGCTGGTGCTGGTGCTGGTACTGATGTTGCTGCTACTCGTCCTACCACTGTCAGCCTGCTTGTTTGCTTCTCTGATAAGCGCCTGGGCTGCATTGCATCACATAGAGCCAAGGCTCCCAAGGCTGTGCATCCGGACCAGCCCGCCTGCAAGAGACCAGCAAGATTTAGCACTCTTCTGAGACACTGTTGGCAGGGCTCGACAAGCCACCGTCATTTCGCCCCCATGGTGGTCATCTTTCGACGCAAATGTGTCGCACAAGGCTTCCCCTCGTATCCTTCATCTTTCTCTCTCCAGCCCAGCACCTTCCTTCCGGATGGCGCAGCATGCATGCGACGTTTGGAAAGGCTTCCGTCTCGTCTCCCCACCCTCCCCCAACGCCGCAGTGGAGACAATCATTTTACTTGCTTCAATATCAGCCATCCACTCCGACAGAAGCCGTTGCTCGACAGCCGACTGCGACCTTGCAACAGTCGTTGGCTAATTGTAATTACGCTACCATATGATCCACGCTCTCGAATGGCTCGTTTTGGCCATATTTTGTTTTTCCACATCACTTCAGACGCTCACATCCAATCAACCAAAATGTACACAGCAGACCGATCTGGACACAAGATGCTACATACCCACGTATGCACATCATCATGAGGACCGCAGCCGGATCTTGTACCATAATCTGCTGGGCTGACCGATGTGGACCTGGGGCTTCCACCTTCCGTGCGCATACATCACAGACTGTCATATCAAGGTGCCTGCAAATATTTGCTTGGGTCTGCGGCTGCCTTCCGCAGTGACACATTACTCCGGACTGATAATTACAACCAAACAAGGAACCTGGACCACGAGCCTGCTCTCCATGACTCGGCCGATGGCACCGGCCGTTGCCAGCCGACGCCTCGTCCTAACCAATGCAATGCACGATAAATCGAGCCCCTCAAATGCATAACTGCTGACTGCATAGCTTTGCGGCTGCCAACTATTTACGTCAAGACTTCCACAGCCGCATTACCAACTATTCATCTATTGGCAACTGCAGTCGACAGTGGCGAGACCCTGCAGCCAACTAACTAGTCGGAGCACCGATTGAGCACTTGCATGACACACGCAGCGGCTATGTAGGTCTCAGAGCAGGCCGCCCTGGGCGTGATTGATCTTCCAGCTAGTGTGACGACGAGTTGTTTCGCCGTTTCAAGTCCCAGTTATTGGTGCAATTTCATCATGACAGCCCGGAAAGCCACGACCAAAATTGGCTCAACGCCGTTCCCGATAATAGCTGTAAGATGGCCACCGCAACGCCACTATTATCCTTTCCAGCTAGCACCGCGAAACTTGGGGGATGGGGCAGACTGTCACTGCAACGCTATTCCTGGCCGCTCAATGCCTGTCGAGCCTGTGGGCCTCTCTGTGCTGGGGGGTAAGCAGAAGCTCGGCGCCCATGTGGGAAGAGCATCGATGCCATTCTCGGTGGATGCCTCCGTCGTGGTTTCGCCAGCCCGTACTCCGTTTTCCGTGCATACAGTAGTCTTCCCGCGCAACCCCATCGAAGCCTGCAGAGCCGATGGGTGCCCTTCGACCCGTGGCTACAGGGTTTGGCAGCGATCGTCTGGACCAGGGTCTTTTGGTCTCCTGCTGTTTTTACTCTAGCCGCCCACCAGCAGAGAGGGCTTTTACAAAAGGTCCCTGCGAGGCCATGTCGGCAGAAGCAACGCGACGCGCCGATGGGAGATGGGCGAGCAGCAGAGCGCTGCAGGAGCAGCCTCGCGGCCGTCGATTTCTGTCGCCTGATAATTGCCTTTGAATCACCAAAAAATGCATGCTGTCGAACCAGCCCAAAGCTAATCACGGGGCCAAGAGTGGCCAAATACACGTATTGGGCCGAGCTAGCAGACGGGACAACACACAAACTTCGCGGGGCCGACGAATGTGATGGCGAAAAATGATCCTGGCTCATCTATGGAGCTATCGCTAGTCAAGACAGCCCGCGCCGTATTTGCCATGAAAAATCAAAATAAAAATTTATACTCGTACACAGTAGCCTTGCTGCGGTGGATTCTTGTCTTTTTTCCCTCCTTGTCCACCCACAACAAAGTGGCGTCACTGTGGTCGGGGGTTGGGAGCTGACCACCAACAGCCCAATGAGGGCTCACCACGTCGTTCTGGCACACTGGCCATGTCCACCACTACAACCTCAATTGGATAAGATCCGGGCGGACCATCACTTGCGAAGGCCGATGGGCAAAGCCCAGGCCTCTCTCCACTTGGCTCAAATTTTCTGGGCCGTCTTTTTTGTTTTTCGAATGTCTTTGAAGCATTGCTTACCGATTCGAGGAGTGACGCCGCTGGTAGCATACGGGGTTGGAGGATTCCGATATTGCCAGGGGCGTGGCTCTATGGCCACGGCCCGTGATGAATTACAGAGAGATTATTGCTGGGATAACCAAAATCGCAAACACTCCAGCATCACCTCGTAGCCGAAGCGAGCGAGCGGATCTGCCTCGTGCGATTCAAGTCTCGATAACGATGTTGCCTTTTTTATGCACAATTGCCTGGTGGATCTACAGACGCACAAGAACTTTGTGCTGACGCCGGTACATGCGTTAGATCAAAGGCTCCCTGCCGGCCCTGCTGCTGGCCTTGCTGCTCTACCAGCTGGGCAACATGGTGCTGCCCACAAGTGAGGCAGCACGGGCTGCGAGTACGGCACAAGCTAGCCAGCATTCTGACTCTGATGGGTTTGGTTGTCTCTTTTGCTTCCCGCCATCTTGGGGCGTGCCACGGAAAGGTTGTGCGACGACGGCTGTGTGAGCCAGGGATCATTAGCTGGCCAGCGCACACGCTGGCCAAGCCCGCCCACACCAGGGGCCTTTCCAAGAGAAACAATAGCGTCTGTGTGGTCTTGCCCGGCGCGAAGCAAGCTATTGTTCGGGCCAAATAGAAGCAAGGCTGGAGGATGCCCCCACACCGAGGCGGCTTCCCTGGCTCTCGCCCAACAACATACCCTGGGACAATAGTATCAAAGCTGCGCAGACGAAGCAAATCTGCCAGTCGGGAACGGAATACTCCTTCAGGTCTTGCCTGGCATTGACGGTGGCCATCAAGAGTGTTGCATTGTTTCCCTTTGCTCATTGTCGCCGCCCTCAAGTCTTGACAGTCAAACATATTGGGTGTATGCAATAGCAGCCCAACTGGGCGTCGTATTATACATGGGCTATAACCTGTGTGGCAAGCCCGGTTCTGCAGGCGTGCTTCCGCGGGTTGCCACATGTGCAGTTTGCATACGCCGGAGTAATGCAAGCAACCTTGGAGGGGAGAAAAGGGACGATTCCCGTGTTGCGTTTGCTGCGCTGGCTTGCCTGGGCCACTTTATCTGTGGCTTTTATGCACAAAGTATGCGCGCGCAGCTGTGCCGGACGACGGATCTCTCTTCATCGAGCAGCATTCTTTTCTTTTTGGGGCAAGCCTATCGCGCGCGATCTCGCGGCCGACGGATTGCAGCAAACATGCTCCTCTCTCCCAGCTGCCATCAAGACCGACTTTTCCAGCCTCCCCAGAAAGGCAAGGAGTGCGCTAGTAGATATGCTTGCTAGGGTTTCGCGACACAGAGGCAGGGCCCATGCCGTCCGTCCCTCTCAAAAGGTAAAAAAGAACTGGCGGGTTTTTTTCTTTTCGCTTTCGGCCTCGGCCGGGCGGTGCTAGTCCAGCTACTCATCCCTGAGAAAAGCGCAGGCCACCTCCTCAACCCAACCCCGTCTGTCTGGCAGACCAGGGTAAGAGGGGGGCGTGCAGTTTACATGGGTGCCAGCACGAGGCGCCGCCCGAGATGCTACCTTGGTAAGATCTCCGTTTGCTCCAAACAGATGACCCTGGCGAGCTCGCAAGCTGGAAGAGAAACGAACAACAGCCACCACCGGCCGAGCAAGCTAAAAAGAGACGATCTTTTGCGGCGCGAGAGACTATATGGAGTAAAGCGACACGTTTATGGGAAAGTCAGCAAAAGCTATCGGTAAGTGCCACGCCAGTCTACGCGATGGGGTCGTTGGTGCACATGTAGTTCCCTTCAAATCTGCATTTGCTTTGTGCATGTTTTCCATGACTGTGTGTTTGTTATGCTCCTTTCTTTTTTTGAACATTTTTGCATCTTCCTATTTGTTCAATTTCGGAATTCGAGTGCTTTATTCTGTTTTGCCCATTGAATCTGATATCCAGACTGTCTCGTTTGAGGCTGGATACCCCAAGGAACTAGTCAGCGGCAAAGCGACCACATGCGACACGCCCCTCCCTGGTCGATTCACTGCCCCTCACCGCCTGTTGCATGTTCTTGCAGCACTCGCTGCCATCTCTCTCTCTCGTGTGGCCAGACGCACGTCGATGGATTGTTTTCTTCGCTGTTTGCTGTCTTCTCCCCCCGGGCTGTGCCCCTCTTTCCCTTGCATACCCGGCTGTGCGTCGAACTAGTGGTCTTCGTCCCAAGCCAGATGGGCTGTTTTTTCCTTGTAGATTGTACACGCATGTATCTTTGGAGGGGTGCGGTGCAGTCAGCGAGCTTTCTCGTAGAAAACGGTCTGAGAAACGGTGGTCACCAATATACTTGGCTTGGCTAGCAATACAGGGTAGGGGGGACTGGGGTGGTGGCTGGCCTTCGACAACGTTTTTTTTTCTGGGCATTGAGAGACAAGAAGGTCTCAGACGGGGTTCTGGAGGGCGCGCGGCCGACGTCGAGCAAACTTTCCCGGCCCTTGTTTGCTCAAGGTGGCTGATGTGTACATACACCAATCCATTACTACATGTTATACAAGAATGGGAGATGCTGAGACGGGGACACATTTGTGTGCCATTCAGCCCTGGATTAACCAAGCCAGTCCGTTTCATGGCTAGAGGCTACGTTTGCCAAAACGGCAAAAGGGAGTCTGGCCTGAGCGTGGTGTGTATTACGCAGCAGCTTGGGTCGCAAAAAGGGTCCGTCTTTGACCACACTTTTTGAACTTGGGCATTGGTATATTTTTCGCCCCCAAGTCCAAGAAGGGGGTGTGCAGGTAGCCTCTTGGGTAGGAAACAACACGGGACATCGTAGTACGGTGTGTGTGTACGTGCGTTTGGCGCCGCAAGGTTTCCTTTGTGTCAGGTACAGTAGCACTTTTCACGAAGCAGCAGCAGCCCAGCTGCGCGTCGCATCAAGATCTCGCGAGGAGGAGGCACAGCTTTCGATGGGTACAGCATGCAGGTGGGGAGAGGGGAGGAGCAGGTTCGTTCGTACGGACAAAGACCCGTAAGAGCTACCACGGGGGGACCATCTAAGCACTTGTGAAATCAACGGAAGGGAAGCAAGGCTAGACCGGGGTTACGATGTTGCAGTGCTATATAGATATGGAGTATGCAGTTGGGAAGTGGCTGCTATGGTGGATATCAAAGGGGGAAAAAGGCTCACTCAATAACTCGCTGGTTAGTGACGGGAAGAAGAATTAGGTGGTTTAGCAATCAGGTCGAGAAGAAAAGAAAGCACAAGAGAAGGGGGAGGAGGACCAGAAGGTCCCGCAAGTGTGCATGGAGGTACATTAGCCTTCCCGTGCGGCAAGCCCACCAAGAAAGGAGGGGGGCGGACATCAGGTTGGGACGGGGGCAGGAGGAGGAGGAGGAGGGAAAAGCAGGTGAGGGCCACAGGGGGGTGCGGAAAATGCGGCGCAGCAAGGATGAGGCGAGAAATGTCGCTATTGCGTTGTTTTTCGGGTGACGATGGAGAAAGGGTATGAGTGTTGGATGTAACGCTGCGACGACGGGAGGAAGATCCTTGAAACTTGGGAAAATCGCTGAGTGAGAAAAGGGAGAGCCGACTTTTGACAGGTTCGGAAGAGGGGAAAGGGAGGATAATTATCTTTTGTCTGATCTTTTACACGGCCGTAGTTTATTGGCATTTTTGTTTTGCATCTTATTCAGAATTGGTGTGGAAGACAGGCAGCGGCCGAGTGGTATCAACGATGAAGTGTTTGAGCGAATCTACACACGCCCCCCTGCCTCACTCGTGCATGAACACCCATTAACAAGGAAAAGAAGAAGCCAAGCAATAGATAAGAGCCAATTCAACCGAGAAAGAAGCGTCGAATGAAAAAAAGGTCCCTGGTTTAGTATACATTTTAGTGTCGTAGGGGGAGGGATCTTTTGTATAAAACGGAGCCCAGTGGTGGTGGAGAACAAAGGTTGGTTTGTTCTTGTTAGTGGCCCTCTTGGAGTTAGCGATTGCCCAATTGGGGTTCTGGAAACGGGACAACACGGCAGGGAGCGAGGTGAGAAGGACAGGAATAGAGCGAGATACCCACGTAATGGCAAATGGAAATTGGAGAGGGCAAATAGAAAAGGATGGGCAAAATTTAGCGAGAACGAGCCAAGAATGACCAAAAAGAGAGAAGGTTCCCACTGAGAATCCTGGTCCGCTGGAGGTGGATTTGATAATGGAGTGGGCGGGTAGAGCGCCTCGCATCTCGGGCTTGCAGGGCTTCGCCGTCTGTGCCCATGGGCAATTGTACATTGCATCCTATTGTCTTTTCGTTGCCGTGCACAAAAACAGCATGGATCATGAGAGGGAGGAGGGGGTCCTTTCTTCAAGATGGAGTGCGTCTGCGTTTTCTGGTGCGGCAAGGGCGTTGCCGTGTGATGTGTGATGTGACAGGCTTGACTCGAACGCTCTGCACATTTGACAGCGGGTTATTTATTACGTCTCGGCAATGTTTAGTTTTTAATCAATACTAGACGAAACATGTTTAGTGCAGGGTACTAGGTTCTTGCGAAAAATTGTACGTTTGTATAGCCGGAAGGGCAAAAAAGCAGGAAATGAGTTGCAACGCATAGATTTTATGCCGAAAAGCAAGATGCAAAAAAAAAGAGGCTGCACAGCGCAAGGCAAGTATGGTGTGCATTAGCGGCCGCACGCTGCGTCCAGCCACTAGCGGGAGCCAAGATGGAAACACACACACATGCACACATGCACGCGTCGATGGATGGTGGTGGTGGTACGTCGAGAACGATTCGAACGCACATGGCACACAAGGAACGACGATGGGCCGAGCAGCTAGTGGTTTTGGAAGGAAAAAGAAGTCTGCGGCGCAGAATCAACCCGAGCAAGGGTTTGACGTGAGCAGTGGGAAGGACGTGTATCTAGTGGGCGAGAGAGAGGAGTGGGAAAAAGAGGCGTTGGTGAAACGACGCTATCAAGGAAGGATGAGCGGCGCAGTCACGAGCAAGAGAGAGGGAGAGGGAGACGGCAAGCCAATCTTGAAGGACCTGATACAAGGCTACGAGGAACCAATGTAGGCGCTTGGACTTGTCCATCAGAAGCTTCGGCAGTCCATCCAAGATTACCACAATATAACGGAAAAGTCTTTTTCATCTCGGGCGGTTATTGAACTATTAAGACTGAATCATGTTCGTGGTATAGGCTCCCCCAACAAGGGGAGAGGTTTTTCGTTTCCCGATACAGGCAAAAGTTGCGAAAGACCAGGGGAAGAGAGAGAGAGAATAGATGGCCCTGCCTGGATCAAAAAAAAATGGGCGTGCGTTTTGTGAGGTAGTGGGCATCGTTTTCCGGTGTGGCTTGGCGGAGCGCGCCACCAACATACAGCGACAGAGTTGCTCTTTCTTTTTCACTCTTGTTTCTTCGCAACTCGGCGCGCCGGTGGACGATGGATGGGGGGGAGGGGAGGGAGGGGCACTCTCTGGGTAACTAATAAGCAAGAGAGGAGCCCATATAGTACCATGCAATAGCCTATGCACAGCCCGATGATGAGGGGACGATGATGGAGAGGGGATGAGGAGTTTGGTGGAGAGGCACGGGTAGGGCGACAAGGATATCAACGGTTGCCATGATCCCTGGTAGGTGAGAAAGCTCCATGGTTACTCTGGGCGTTGGTATTGTTTAGACGAGAGAGAGAGAGAGAGAGAGAGATGTGACAATATATTAATTGGGGCATCTTTGAATAAAGAGCTTGNCGGTGTTTTTTTTTTAGATAACGGGCAGGGATGTTGAGAGGAGGAACGGGGAGGGGGGGTGAGTGGTGTAAGTGGCATGTCATTCGAAGCAAACCCACAAAGGGAAGAAGATGTGCAAGCGTCTAGCGATTTCTTTGATAACCGGAGAAGAAGAGAAGAGAGAGGCGTTATTTTGCAATTCTGCAGGATCATGGATGAGGCGTGTCTGCCTATCCTGCCCTGCCCTGCCATATCTTGTGGATGTCCATGTGTGTGTCTATGGAGGCCTACCACAGTGGGGGAAGCAAGATGRACGACMAGGACGGCCGCGCGCTGGTCAAGGTGTGCGAGGACGAGGACGCCGACGACCCGTCGGCGAGGAACGAGCTCGACGAGCTGCGGAGCGTGTTTGCGCGGCCGCCCGTCGTCAAGGGGGAGGTCTCAGGCGTAAATAGGGCGCCAGCGGCGACTGACACAGCGAGACCGCGGGCAAAAGGAGGAGTGCCGGAGAGCAGCAGCGTCAGGTCAGACGGGCTCGGGAACGTGGTCCCGGCGCCGGGGTCGCGGCCGCTGCGGCTGCACGACATTCCGCACATCCGAGACGCCGGCGTGTCTTCGCCCAAGCCTCCTCCTCCGGCGACGACCAAGACCAACGAAAGAACCTCGAGACCCAAAGCGGCGGCGTCCACGTCATCTTCTGCGAACAGCAGACCGGCCATTACGATTCACCGGCTACCCGCATCCTCCTCATCAGCAGCAACAGCAACATCATCTTCGACCAAGCAACCTGCCGCCGCCGCCAAACCCGTCAAGGCGGAAGAACAACGCTCTACAGGCAACAGCGGCGGCGGGGGCTCACCCTCCGCTCCGGCCATCAAGGCCGGGACGTGCCCGCTGTGCTCGCTGGACANCGACGCCGAGGCCCTGCGCTGCGGCGCGTGCGCCAACGTGCTCCGGCCGGGTGCCGTGCAGGGCGCGTGGAGGTGCGGCGGCGCGGCGTGCAAGGATACGGGGTACGTGAACGCGGGAGACTGCGGTGTCTGCGGGCTCTGTGGGAGTCGTCGGCCGTGATGAAAGCCCCCAGGGAAGGATTGCGTGTATATTTTATGATGATGATTTGTGGATTTTCAGGTTGCTCTGTCGGGCATTACTATGGCGCATGAATTGGAGTTTTTCAACTTCTTTTACAGGGAATGTGGTCATGTACATTTATCAATCAATATTACATCAAGCGCTGTGATGAACATACTTGTCCCAAATGCGACAGCGTGAGTGAAGTTTCTTGTCTCCCAAATACACGGATCTATAGCGCTTCTAGGTTAGAAATCAACCAAGTCGCCTCAAGTAGTACCGTAGGAACACTAAACTCGTTTCAAAATGCATAGGAGCAGCATCTCAATATCACAAACAGCTGCGGAGGCGTATGCGGACTGCCGGATTGGGCAGCTTTGCGGGGTTGGCGTCGCATGTCTCGTCGTCTCCTCTCCAGACATGCGGTATGCGACGTCGCTTCTTCAATGGCCAATGGGGTTTCTACCAATGTTTCGCCAGCCTCTTATCTAGCGAGCTTGCCATTTGGCATGCTTACCGTGGCACTCCACACAGCCAAGGCGGCCGCTTGCAACCGGGGCTCCACGTCGCTCGTGTGTGTGAAACGAAAAAAAAATGGTTTGGATCTACCGGTTTCTACGTGGGTATCTTGTCTGCCAGCTTCACGGAGTCCCCCGCAGCCACCTTGGCTGCCAATTCATTGTAGTAGCGAAAGGATGTAGCATGTGAGAGCAGCTACAGCTGCAGCTAGCTGGTTACCGGCGTCATAGCTCCTTTGGAGCTGCAGTAGAGCTTGTCTTTTTGCAGCAGCTTGCTCATAGTGTCATTTTGCGAAAATAGTACCTTTCGGGTGGGCGGGGTCTCTCGGTCTGTGCGAATTCTGGGGAAACCAAACCAAAAAGTGTCCATGTTGAAAGCTGGGCTGGCATCGGTTTCTGGCTGTTACCCCGCAAAAAGCACGAGGAGCCACGTCCCTAGCGCCAGCGCCGACAGGTGAGGGCGCACAGTAGTGGGAATAGAGCGACAGTCTTTTTTTCCTCTTCCCTGTTGGATTGAGTCTCACAAGGTCGGTGAATGTGGCTGTCATGGCACCATTCTTATTGCTGGCAATTGGGCTCCCGTCGCGGACAAGTGCCGGGGGTGATTGACTGGGGGGGCAGTGGCAGAGCTAGTGGTGAAGCTAGCGGGGGCCTGCAGTTCTAGATGCATCTTGCGCGCGTGTGGGTGTGGTAGCATGGCGAGGCTTTGGAAAAGTTAGAGGCTTGCAGTTGCCTTGTGCTGATGCTGGAGCTGATGTCGGTGCTTGCTGGAACATAGCGCAGTAGCGTTATCAATTGCGGGGAGGACGGGTGGGTGAGACGACAGGTCCGTTGCGACAGCATAGTGTGCTTGGATGTAGTTGACGGCGTGGTGACGCAGACGTTGTTCGCCTTGATGGGCTGTGCACCCGTTCTCGCCTACGGGTAGTCGTACCGAAAAGAAGATGGTGGTTTCATCTATGGGTTGGGTCAGCAGTTCGGAGCGGAAGAGTCGGAGATGGCTTGGTGCAGCACCAAAGCGAGGCGGTCGGTGGTGGTGGTGGTGGGAGGTGGAAAGGATGACGCAGAGTCGGTCGTGCTGGTGCAATTCAATGGTCGCGCACTCGTGGTCGTGGTGAGGGTGCGAGAGG
>JANAKD010000678.1:0-14555 GCA_027627215.1 Lecanicillium saksenae | reverse complement strand
AGGCTGGGGCGGTGGCGCGGAGCTCCCAGGCCACGGGTACTGTTGCAGTGCTGGGGGCTGCAAAACACGTAAACTCACGCGATAACCTAGGATATTATAACCATTTTACATATTTTGAAAATATTTAATTACCCCCCTTCATCTCATCATCAGCTGCGCCTCTGCGCCGCATCAACAGCGCCAACGGGAGACGTATGTCAAGGTGGGGTGAACGGCGGGGCTAGACGATTTTCATCGCAATTGGTATAGAAAAAAGTTGCCCAACTCAGCGCACCACGGTTGACTGTCCCGAAATACCGTACAAACCGAGCAAATATTCCACCGATACACGACCGATCGAAATGGTGCGACACAAGAAAGACTTTGCCGGCCGCGGCAAGAAATTCGGCGGCGGGCGCGGTGGTGGCTCATCACGACCCCGCGACGACGGTCCCGATGGCGAGGGTGGCCGCGCAAAACCCCAATTCAAGGCGGCCTGTTGGGACCTGGGCCACTGTGACCCGAAGAGGTGCTCAGGCAAGAAGCTGATGAAGCTGGGAATGATGCGGGACCTGCATATGGGCCAGCGACACAACGGCGTCATCATCACGCCAAACGGCAAGCAGGTTGTGGCGCCCGACGACCGCGAGCTCATGGATCAGTATGGCGCCGCTGTCGTCGAGTGCTCGTGGGCGCGCACCCAGGAAGTGCAGTGGAACAAGGTCGGCGGCAAGTGCGAGAGGTTGCTGCCGTATCTCGTCGCGGCCAACACAGTCAACTACGGCAAGCCCTGGCGGCTTAACTGCGTCGAGGCGCTGGCCGCGGCCTTCTTCATCTGCGGGCACCCGGAGTGGGCAGAGCAGATCCTTGAGCCATTCTCTTACGGACCGTCATTTCTGGAGATTAACGACACGTTGCTGAAAAAGTATGCGGCATGTACCGATGCCGCGAGCGTCAAAAAGGCAGAGGAGGAGTGGATGGCGCAGCTCGAACGCGAGTATGCCGAGAGCAGAGAAACCAATGACGACATGTGGACGAGCGGCAACACAAATAGACGACCGATCAACCTATCTGACGATGATGAAGAGGACGATGAAGAAGGCAGCGGGGAGGAAGGCAGTGTAGATGGCATATATCTCGGCAAACGCCCGCAACCAGCGGTAGAAGAGGAGGAGGAAGATAAGGACCCGTTTGCAATTTCTGACGACAGCGACGACGATTTCGCTATGGAGGAGATTCGCCGCAAGGTGCTCGCCTCCAAGACGTTTGCCAACCCAAACGAGGACGCCGACCGCAAAGCGAAACCCGCCACGATAGCCCGGCCGCAGCTCGCAGAGCACAACGTTGAGCCCGACTCGGACAATGGTGACGAAGACGGCAGCGACGACGAGTTTGACAACATCATCGATGCGACACCTGTTACGGACCGGATAGGCTTGTCCAAGCTGGAAAAGGAGCGGCAGCAGGCGGCCATCACGACCAAAACATTCTCATCAAATATTGTGTCCGCGCCGAACCGCTGGTGACGGGGTATATAGAATCAATGAATGGAATTTACCAAACGTTCGCGGATGGTGCCGCAGAATTGCGCACAAGATTGCCACTATGGCCAGCAATTCTTGGAATTTAAAAGCTGAGAAGTTATTCTAATTATTGGCTGTGATATGTTCAATAGGAACACCAGCCTGCATTTCTACAGAACTCTGGATGTGTGACAACTTGAACCGGTGTGATGGCCAGTAGATCCAGTCTGCAAGCCAGCAGCCTTTAGGGAACAGCCTTTCGGGAGCTGGGAAAGCGGAACAGCCGGGATATTTGCTGTGAAGAAAGTGGAGGCAAGGTATTGCCCTAGAAGCAAGGCTTGGCTTCGCTTGACTATAAGCACTACTTGCAAGGTATGGCCGAGTGAGGAAAGCCAAACTGCTAGATGCTCGGTATCGTTTACTGATAAGCGCTACCGAACACACGAAGAAAAACAATTTTTCGAAATCTGATGGCAGAGTGAAGTTAGTGAACGGCACAGTAAACTTTCAGCTGACTCTTGCAAGTGGAAATTTCAGTATGCCAAAGCAGGAACCGTACATCCACGGACGTGACAAAAATGACCGCCAATTAAGCGATATAAATATAATAAAATCTTTAAGGTGTTAGAATAACTAAACAAATAAGAAATAATTAAAGTTTAATCATTTTTACATAGACTAGTATTTTTCTAAAAATAAAAGTAGATATTAATCATCACTGGTAGTATATTTTATTGCCCCTAGCCCTCTTCAGCCAAATAACGAAATTGAGCATAATGCTGCATAAATCTCTAATAAGACTATGTATAACTCGCCCCAGATTATCTGAGTTTTATGGTATGACGTCTCGTAATATTTTTATGATTTGTTTAGCATGGAACCAGCCTGTCCAGACGGTAAGGTCAGGCCATACTCGTCCTAGCATAGCCATCCTGCAGAGCCGCGACCGGCAGGCAGTGCCATGAGATCTTGGCACCACTAGCCCTTTTTGTGATAAAAATGCGCCGAATAGATGGCAGTTTATTAGGAGTCACTAACTATGAATGTTCAGCAGCGCATGCGAGCGCTGGCACCATCATCTCGGTCGTTTCGCCATAGGGCTAGGTTGGCGTGGAGCAGGTACCCCTGCCAGGTGCAAGAATCTGAATAAGCACCAAATTCGCAGCAAGGCCTAGGGAAAGATCTTACCGGGACTTTTCATCCTGGGAGAAAGCAGAGACAAGGTTCTCAATATTGTGGCGGGCCTTGATCGCGACCGCATCCGATACTTTATCTTCGCCACTTGCCTGCATCTGGAAACGAAACGAAGGCTCATCAGAGAACAGGATATGGTGAATAGTCTAGAGTGTTTACGCTACTAGAATCAATATAGTTGATTAATATGTATCTTTCTGAAACACAGCTGCTAGATGAAGGAAATGGCATACAAGGCAGTGTTGTAGAAACTTGGCTCACTTGTCCGACCGACCTAAGTCAGCTCGGGACTTGGCTGCGCCAAGACGTCTAGTGAATAGGCAACAACAAATCTTCAGCCGAATAGCAATTGGTCAAAAGCCTGCAGAGTAATGGGCAACGTTGCGACGAGCCATGCCTGTGAAGTGCAGGTGCCGCCAGTATCCTGGCTGCGCCCTACCGATCTAAAAGATGGTCAGGCGGCGAATAAGTTCGGCCTCATCGCCATGACGGTTCCACCGGCTCAGGGGTTATTCTGGTCAACTTTTCGTTTGCTAGTCAGGATTTGTTTCCATATTAAGGCCGAATAGATTTGCCGCTGTGCCAACTTCTCCAATTTAAGGTGAGCTCTACGCTTAATGTAGATGCCGCCGAAGGCTGCGTATGGCTTGGCACTTACACGAATGCTCTGAGCAACTATCTGTAATACTTTTCATATATACCGTAAAAGTAAAACTATATATTAGAGCTTTGTAAAGCTAGTTTTGAGAATATGTCTTGCTTGTGACTCTGTATATTGCCGGAGAACCTCTTTCATTAGGTCTTTCGCGTCCGCCTTCTTTCTCTTGTCACCCAAATTTCGCGAATTTTCCTTTTTTCCTTATCATCCTTACTCTTTTCATTGCTTTATTTCATCCTCATTTTTTGCCACTTTCACAGCGTCATTTTGAAACATGGCCCCTTCCTTGCGCGGTACCGCGCTTGGGGCTCTCGGTTTCCTCTCAGCCGGGTTGGTTTCTGCGCAATCTCAAAAGCGCATCGGCGCCAGTCCAGTCTTCCGAGGAATGAGCGATGCCTGTCCTGAGCAGTGCATTAACACCGGCGCTGACCCTCTCAATTGGAGTGTCTACCACCGCATGAACCAGCTTGCCGCATGCAAGCAGCCCCTCTTTTATAGTTTTGGTCTTCATGATCCAGTTGATGAGTCCAGCTCCCATCATCGCATCTACGCCTGTGCGGTCTATGGAGACGATTGGAAAGATGATTCTGCAGTCCAGGCTGCGGCACTGAGCTCCGCCAAAGCCTATGATGTCGACTATCAAGTCGGCTGGTGGACCAACTCTACTGGCTCGGATTCTGGCATCAGTGGCCTTGCGAAAGAGATGCGCGAATATGTTATCAAGGGACATGCTTCCAGCAACGAAACTACAATGCTTTTCGGAAAAATTGGTGGCGTCACTGCAGGTCTGTACATTGGCCGTGCGCTGGACAAGCAGCAGGTTGCGTCTACTGCGCTCACTGCTCTGCGCGATGAGATCCACTCCTTCGACGGCAGTCGAGGAGACTTGGCCATGCAGCTATGCAACAAAGATTACGATGCAGATCACATCTTTGGCTTCATAGCTGTTAGAAACGGCACTTTCGAAGTTGCTCAAGGCGCGTTCAAAGCATGGTATGATGGCAAGTGTCTTGAGTTCCCTACATCTCACAACCTCATCGGCAAGGCTCAATTCACATCTGTGCTTCTTTCTGAAGTCAAAGGCTCTAACTCAACGGGTTTCAATGGCACTTCGCCCGCAAATGCAAAGCGACGGGCTGACCTTGCCGCCCGTGGCCTTTGCCGAAGCATTCAGGTTGAGCAGAATGACAGCTGTGGCAAGCTGTCTCAGAAATGTGGCATCTCCGGTGCTGATTTTACAAAGTACAATTCTGCAGAAGGATTTTGCGCTAGCTTGCGACCTAAGCAGCACGTTTGCTGCTCGGCTGGTGACATGCCCGACTTTCGACCTAAGCCTAATGCTGATGGTTCCTGTGCAACCGTCAAAGTTACTGACGGTGAGAACTGCGATTCCATTTCCGCCGCCAACTCTCTAAAGAAAGAAGATCTCATGGAATTCAACAAGAGCACTTGGGCTTGGACTGGCTGCAAGAATGTATTGAAAGGTGCGATCATCTGCGTCAGCAAAGGTTCGCCACCCATGCCCGATCCGATCAAGGACGCCGTCTGCGGTCCTCAAGTCGCTGGCACAAAGAAGCCTAGCGATATGTCAAAGATTTCAGAGCTTAATCCTTGCCCTCTTAACGCCTGTTGCGACGTTTGGGGTCAATGTGGTATCACAGATGAATTTTATACCAACACTGGCACTGGTGCTCCCGGAACTGCAGCTCCAAACACCAATGGTTGTATTTCCAATTGCGGCACAAAGATAGTCAAAGGAAGCGTTTCCGAATTTCGCAGTGTGGCTTATTATGAGGGTTTCTCATTCAGCCGCAAGTGTCTCTACCAAGATGCTCTGCAGATTGATGGCTCTCAGTACACTCATCTCCACTTTGGATTTGGCGACATCTCTCCCAACTTCCGGATTAGTGTTGGTGATGAAATGGCAACTTATGAATTCAATAACTTCCGGTTCATAAGAGGTCCGAAGAAGATCATCTCGTTTGGTGGCTGGGAATTCTCCAATGCCCCTAGCACCTATGATATTTTTCGCCGCGGTGTGCAAGACGGCAATCGTGAAACTTTGGCCAAAAACATTGCCAAATTCGTCAATGACAACGGGCTTGATGGTGTTGATATTGATTGGGAATATCCTGGTGCTACTGATATCCTGGTACGCCAGCTGGCGATCCTAAAACCGAAGGACTCAACTATCTCAAGTTCTTGGTTGTCCTCAAGGAGTTACTGCCGAACAAATCTGTATCTATTGCAGCGCCTGCTTCATACTGGTACTTGAAAAACTTCCCCATCAAGAGAATCAGTCAAATTGTGGACTACATTATCTACATGACCTACGACTTGCACGGCCAGTGGGATGCGGGTAACCCTAATGCTCAGCTAGGATGCAGCGATGGCATGTGCTTGCGCAGCCAAGTGAACTTGACCGAAACCATGTCTTCGCTTTCTATGATCACCAAAGCCGGCGTCAATTCTGGACAGGTTGTTGTAGGTGTTACGAGCTATGGACGTTCGTTTGCTATGGCCGAGGCCGGCTGCCATGGCGCACAATGCAAGTACACCGGTAGCCGACTCCAATCAAACGCTGCCAAGGGCGAATGTACAGACACCGCTGGCTACATTTCCAACGCTGAAATTAGCAAAATCCTGGCCAACTCAAGCCGAGTCAGCGAGCACTACATCGATACTGGTAGCAATAGCAACATTCTTGTGTATGACAACACGGAGTGGGTTGCTTACATGACGCCAGAGCTCCGCAAGGTTCGCACGGCCGTGTACAAGAATTTGCAAATGGGTGGCACTACCAACTGGGCGACTGATTTGGAAGATTTCAATGATGTCCCAGACGGTGCGAAAGACTGGGCCAATTTTAGACTTCAAGTTAAGGCTGGAAATAACCCTCTTACACACGCTGGCGACAGAACGGGCAACTGGACAAAGTTGACTTGCGATGACAAATACTGGACGGAGAAGCTGGATTACACCCCTTCAGAGCGCTGGGCAGGCTTGGATGCCAAGGATGCCTGGACTGATATTATCAACGACTGGAAGCAGTACCGCAAGGACCGTCCCAACTCCGCCAAGGAGACTGGCGCATTTTCTCAGTTCATTTCTTACCTCATCGGTAATCCACCTGATCCTCACTGTGAGGACATCCTCACCGGCAACAATTGTAGAAACACTTTTGACTGCAAGGCATTCAAGGGTGACAAGAGTGGGCCAGCAGCTGCCTTGATCTGGAATTCCCTCGTCAAGGTCAGCTCCACGTATGCCAAATATCATCAGTCCGTTGTTGATACTTCGGCACTTTTGATCGATAACACGCTTTCTGACTTCGAGAACAAATTTGCGCCGGTGCCTCCGCCCAAAGACCAGGCATGGCTTAATATTCTTCTCAGCTTCGTCTCCATGGGTGCTCCCATGATCGGGTCGCAGTTCTTCACAGGCGTCATTGCTAAGCTCCCAGCCCTGGCTTCCAAGACTCCGGAGGCCATCGCCAAGGGTGACAAGGTTGTCCAAACCATCATATCTGGTGGTGTTTCCACCGGTGTCAACCTGAAGGGTAGTCCCAAGGTTGATGACTGGACTGATGCCGCCCAGAAGGAATTTTCTCACTACATTGGCCAGTCTCTTTACGTCTGGGACAACATTACTGCTGTTGACCTGGTTAATCTCTTCGATGGTTCCGATGAATCGATCAACAAGCTTACAGACCTCATTTCCGATGGCAAGTTTATTGATGGCTACAGCGGTGCTGATGGTCCTCTGAAGCGCGATTCGGATCTGGTTGCCAGAGATGACTCCAATCTGGGTGCCCCGAGCGATGATGAGAAGAAGAGTATGAAGGATGCGTTCCTAAAGTCATTTTACGGATTCGCCATTCCCGCTGTTTGGAAGGCCTCTGGTCACCACCCTTTCATCATTGACACTGGTTATGATTGCGATCACGACATTGGTAAAACTCTCAAGTCTGCTTGCTACGAAGGCAAGCTGTACCAGCTCGCAGATCCTGACGGAAAATCGCATCCTTGTGATGAACACAACTGTGGTCTTATCACCTGTTCCTGCCCCGATTCAGACTTCTCTTCGCTCAAGGGCGCCGACCTTCTTACTGGCAGCGATTGGGGTGGTATCAAGGTAGAGGACATCATTATTGGATCTGTGAAGACGTGGCTCCAGAATGACCGAAACAACGGCGGCGGCGATGCTGACCCTACGGATTCGGGCACACTCAAGGGTCTTCGTGACGAGGACGTCACGACGCCTGGATATATCAAGCTCCCCGTCTGCAACCAGGTCCTGGCCCGCCGCTCTTGGGCCAATGCTGACCAGACCGAGTCTGCGCGTGATCAAGATTTCTTCCCCTGTAATCCAGACAATGGCAAAGATTTCTGTGGCGAGACTACGTTTGAGAACCAAGGCTCTGATGGATCCCCCCTTGTAGAGGACTGCCTCACCATCATCAAGAATATCGAAGGCACTGATGGATCTTGGAATATTTCACCGCTAAAGAAGCAGCGCGAATTGGTCAAGTACGGGTCTTGTCACTTTGGTGTCACTGGATCCAACATCAAGGGCAATGTCAGCTTTCAGGTTGGTGCTCAAGATATTGTCGACATTATCCGTGATGCAATCAAGCAGTTTGGTAGCACAGGTCGCGTTGGCGCTAAAGGCAAGATGAAATGTGCTGGAAACATCAAGAAGCAGGATGTTGATTGGGGTCTGTATTGAACGGCTATTTTTCTCCGTGTTCTGTTCTTTGTTCAAATTTCTTCTCTGGCGGGTTATATTTACGTCTACTTCTGACCATCTGGTCACGCAATACTGGTGCTTCTTTTCGCCTTTACACTCTTCCACTTCACTACTGTCAGACCATCTGATGAAATGCCGATATGAGTTCTACAATGCACATATTTAGTTTTCTCTTCTCCAAGTACATAGATGATAATAAAGGCTGTCACGCAATTCCGGCATATAGTATTAGTGACGTAGAAGGTATAAGAGGCAATACTAGAATTACGATTATGTAGTCCTAAATTCTCGAGAAAGGGGTTTATTGACGGGCCTAAAGTTGAATTGCTCTACTTCTCGGCGGAATACTAGTTGTCGTCCGAGTTTTCCGCGCAATTCAAACAATAGCACATCCACTCCCGAGGGCATTCTGGGTGCTCCACTCCGCCGCTGTTTCTAGCACCAAATAGTAAGAATCCAAGACTCGGAAATAAGTACCGTAACATTGTCGCCACCTTTTTGCTGTGTTTTAGTTGCTAGAGTCATGCGATGCTGACAGTAAATTTGGCGCCTTGGCAGAACAGTTCGTCTGTGACGGCGCGGACAACTGCTTGATCGGGTTTCCTGTGCTGGAGCAGGACAAGTGGCAAGCAGAAGCAGAAATAGTGCAAGAACTCGAAATAAACATTTCAAAACACTCTTTTATAGATAACTTATCCATCTAAATAATCTTCAGAGCAAGCATTTTGTTAGAATCTAATGGCTACGAGTAACTATTTGGCCGAGTACATGGCTCGTCGCAACTGTGTACCTCACCTACAGTGGGCTCCAGCACCAAAAAGGGTGATGCCCGAATGCCCCCGTAAATTGGTGATGATAGCGCTGGCCCCTGCTGCCGCCAGTATTTTATTACCTGGAGGCATCCCACAGTTCAATAGCAAGTTTGTTTCTAGGTCTCATCTTCTTTCTGCAACATTTTCACAAATGCTATCATAGGGACGTGCTCTCGCTCGAAATTCCAATTATAAATATATATTTCAAATTACACCAACATAAGGCAATTTCCTGTGGCCGACATGAAACTGCCCTTTCTTGCTTTGGGCATCGTGGCTAGCAGGGCCGATGCTGCGGCCAAAGGAAACACAGAAGTCGATGTGATGTTTCCTTACAACGGCACTTTTGCACCAACACCCTTGTTACCTATTGTATTTGCCATTCAGAACCCGGAAGTTGCGCAAAAGCTCAATCTACGACTCAACTATCGTGTGATCCCCTACGGCCACCCGAATGTCACCACCGACTATGAGCGTGTGCGTCTCAACGCTCTGCCAAACGGAGAGGCAACATTTTACGCCCGCGACTTTGTCAGCGGAATTTTCAATAAGGAGGGCACCTGGGAGTTCTTCTGGCAGCTGCGTTGGAACAACTGCACCTCTACAGAGGACGGGGATGGCAAGCACTTCTCTCGCGATACCGAGGAACCTGTCAACAGTTTCGTCTTCTCCACCCACAGAGACGGTAGAAAGCCTGATCTTGTTGCCTCGAACAGCAGTGATGACTGCAAACACTTTCAAGGCATCGCTTTCGAGGTTCAGGGTCTGCTGGATGTACCGCCGCCGCAAAATGCCGACATGCTCACCTCATGCGCTCATGTCGCCGTACCTGCGCCGACACCCTCACCCTGTAGAGCTTCTATTCCCTCTGATGCCATTGAGAGCATATCTTCACGCATTACCAAGGCAGCTTGTCTGGTAGCGACGCCAGTTGTGAGCTGCCCAGCCCAAGATAGTGCCAGTGGTCGAACAGCAGTGAGCGCAGCAGCCGTGGCTTGGTCTCTGGGTCTGGTGGTTTATGCTGTCATACACTAATAAAGGGTAATCTCAATTACTCAAGATAGCTTGTTGAACAGGACGAGTTAACGAAACCTGCTAATTGCGATTGTTTGTGCCCGCCTCTTACTGCGGTGTGGCCTGAACCCGGGGTAATGCGGACGAGGCAAAATTTAGATTCTTGCAGCATATATTTAAGTCGAGAATGCTATTGAAACCCAGTTGAATCGTTTTAGTTTGTCTTCGTGTACTTAGACTAGCGAAGATTGTGCCGGGCACATCAAGCTGAGAGTACACTCTAGTAGTGTATTGGCAAGTTCATTTCAAGTCAACCTTGCCCGATACTTTCATGAGTCACGCTACCAGGCCAGACTCAAGTCTGTAGAGGTGGAAAAAGGCTATTTAGCAGCCACAGCCACCGCTACAGGTGAATCTCTCGTCATCAAATCCGCAGTCTTTGCCTGAGCTGCATCGGGCCCAGTCTCCGGTGCCATAGTTCCCGGCTGTCCAACACCACTCATAGTTCAGGCCACAACCCTTCCAGCAGTAACCGTTGTCACAACCCCACGGGGCGTTGAGAGGGGTGCTGCAACGCTTGTCAAGCGCGACCGGGAGCACAGTGTCGCCCCTCTTCTGAATAGGACGACCCTTACCCAAGGGGTGGTCCCGACACTTTCGAACAGTGCCTCCATTGGCATAGGCGGAAGCGGGAGCTTCCATAACACCCAGAGAACCGCATTCTTCTTCGGCGATGCGTCTGTCGACGTTGGCTGTCCAGGCAACGGAGGCGCTGGCAAGCAAGTAGAGGGCGTTAACGGCTTTCATGTTGGTGATGGAGCGAGGCTTGTTTGAAGGAAGATAGTATGACTTTGGAGAGGCGCAAGTGTGAAAGTGATGATTGAATAATTTCTAGAATACGGAAGAGACAGGATTTTTATACTTGAAAGATCTGAGGGACTATTGACTAGCAAAAGTTCCTGCTCTTACTCATTGTCTTCGTTGGTGGCCTTGTGATGTCCAAATTCTGCATAGACCTGATAGTATTTCCAGTTTCTAATGCAGCTCTACGCAGCTATTTGCTCAAATTTCTCTTTTTGGTCATATTATTCCCCTGAGGTTGCACTATACTAACATCTCAGCACAGCAAGACTCCGAAACCACCTTCGACGGAACTTGGCATGAGTGATCGCCCAGCGCCTCCAATCGCCTTGTACCCGCCTTTCCCCCGTAACCTGTAGTTAAAGGCTGCTTCATAGCTCCCATGTATCGTTTGCTGACTGAGAGACCGCGTCCTGGCTGTAAATAGTGGGCAAATTTGGTCGAGGGTGCGGCTGCTGGCTGACCTCACCCCGCTCAAAAGTCTCCGGTTTAACGACAAATTGATCACCCCACGTTTGAGTTGAGCTAATATGCGTCGCAATCTAGTTCTTGGCAAGAAAAATTCTAAGCAGTTGCGATGAAAAGGGAACAGGATATTTTATTCCGCTCTTTTGTTGCCAATTGCAGATCTGAACAGAATGCTCAGTCATGCCCACCACAGGCAGTGTTACCTGGGGATGAAAGAGAAATAAACAAGCTGAAGATAATAAGGAAACTTGGTAAATTTTACATTAACAGCTAATTTATTAAGTGTAGAGCAATAGAAAATTCACGAGGTATTATAGAATATGGTGACAATTTTCTCTTCATGCCTTATTGAAAATGCTGGTCTTCTGGATGGACGAGTTGGCGGGGATGGGCATTAGCTGATGACCACACGACCTCTCACGCCGGCTTATGTAACTTGTGGCCTTGCATCCAACCTGTCTCTTAGACGAGCTCTCTTATGAGAAAGAAGAGTATGCGAAATACTTCCTAATTGAGAAACAGGCCAAGTCTTACTGGCAATTAGGGGGTACTTCTGGGGAAGAAAGCGACCATGTTAACTGCGCTGTGCGGGCATTGTTGGAAGCTGATCGCTTGATAGTGCTTTTATTCTTGGTCTTATGTGCCTTTTAAGTTGTGTCTTGCATTTGAGAGCGGAGATTTCCATGCATTGTCCCAGGAATAGGAGCGTAGCTGGGGAGACTACTCTCACTGATGCTTCTGCACCGAATGCCTCAGCAAGTCGGAGCAACGTATTATCTGAAAGATAGATGGGGGCAAAAGAAAATTGATCCCATCAATCGTTGGCGAGAAGTTCGGCTTACTGCTGCACAATTCGAAGTTTGTATTTCTCAGACCCAGATGCTTGGTCTCACAGCCTCGTAAAGCCTCGCATAACTCTTTTCGCCAGAGTTTCTGCTGGACTCGGTACGAACTTTACGAGGCAAACCAACCGTCTTAACAGGCCGGCACGTGCTATGATAATTGCACGAAGCCCACCAATGCGCATCTGATCTGATTTACTTCCCATGAAATATATTCTTGTGCGATTTGCAAATCCGCCAAGGGTACGGAGCATATCGCGCGTGCTGCATCCCCCTTGGCGCGCATCGGTGGCGCACACTCTAATGCAACCTACCAGCCAACCTTGTGCGCCAGCGGAATACAACATCTCGATCCCCCAATCCCATACGTTTTGTTCAACTTCCACAATGACGACAGTTTTCCACTTGCCAACCTCTGCGAGCAATTTCCCCAGCAGATAAGGATAAGAGCTCGCCCCCTGGCCACGCTGTCGCACTGATCAGCACACTACGGTTGCAGGAGAAATGAGTGGCGGGGCAACTCGCGAGCGTCACTGAGACCAGGCCATTCCTATTCCTGGTCCGGTGTGTCTCAACGGCACCACGCAGCCTGAACAATCAAACACACCTCTAGCCAACCTGAGAAGGGCCAAGCCTACAAAAATGGGCGCACGTTGACTGCACTAAATGTGCCGACCTGTCCCTGTGGCCCCCCCTTCAGTACGAGATCTCTTGCCCCTCCCCGCATGCGGAAGAGCAACATGGTGAGATGCTCATTCCGTTGCCATGGCTGGGACGAATCTCAATCGGCTACCATGTGCCGTGGATGCTCGCCTAAAGTTTGCGCCAGACTGCCTCCATTTTCTCATGTAAAACGATTCGCAGCTGTTTTCCCCTGATTGGCCATCTCTGGACACCCATTACCAGTAGCGCATTGTTTTTAGCCTTGTCGCAATCGGTTCCTGGGCTAGCTCACTGCCAGCGACAAGGGATGGTGAAAGTCGTGGTTCACTGCACCCATGTTCAAATGCGACCCCCTTCCCCAGGCCTCATTTCACATCCCATGACCCTGAGCCATCCTTCCTGTTTGCTTTGTATGCGACTTTGTGGTTTGCCCTAATTTTAATCAGGGAGCACTGGCCAGCCAGCAGCGCCGAGCCGAAGCAAACGGTCGACATCGATTCGTCGGTTCTGCACCGCCCATCATCTATCTCCATCTGTTCTCTACATTGTCATTGTCCGGAGCAAACACGCTGTGGTAATGAGTGCGCGACGACTACGCTTTTATTTGTTCTCGTCTTCTTAATTTGCACCTGCCCAACTTGGCAGTGCTTTTTTCTTAATCATATAATGCCCGACAAGAGCAAAATAGCAGGGCCGTTGCCAACAACAGCCCCAAGATCAACAAACATACCGGCTCGTCGCCAACCGCCCGCCGACCCCAATCGACTGCCAGAATTTGAAGTAATATTCCGACAAAATGACCCCGACGACCCAAAGAACTGGCCCATGTGGTATCGCATGTGGGCGATCGCGACCGTCTCGTTCTCAGCCTGGGTCGTTGTCCTCTTCAGCACCAGCTACACTGGTGCTCTGCCTGGCCTCATGGACGAGTTCAAGGTTACAAAGACCTATGCGACAATGGGCATGACAACATATCTTCTTGGTCTCGCCGTCGGTAGTCTCATCGTAGCGCCGATGAGTGAGCTATTTGGCCGGAGAATCGTCTACCTTGTTGGTCTGGCGATCTGGGCCATTTTCATTATTCCCTGTGGCGTGGCTGAATGTCTCAACACAATTCTCGCCAACCGCTTTGTGAGGTACATAATTGATGATGCTATTCTGCCAATATCAAGCTGACATAAAATAGTGCATTGTTTGGAGCCGCTCTCATCTCAAACGGACCCGGCACCGTCGTCGACGTATCGAAGCCTGAATATCTGGCCATGGGCATGTCGCTCTTTAGTCTTGGGCCATTCAACGGTCCCGTATTAGGACCCCTCATTGGCGGGTTTGTCTACGAATATCACGGATGGCGATGGACAAACTGGATTGTGCTGGTTCTGGCTGGACTCGCCTTTTCTATGATGATGACCATCAAAGAGACATATGCTCCGCGCATCTTGAGAAAACGGGCCGAGAAACTTCGCAAAGAGACTGGCGACGCACGCTGGTGGTGCCAATACGACCGAAGCATCTCATCATGGCAGCTGATTACGACAAACATGAAGCGACCGATTGTGCTATTCTTTACCGAACCGATTGTGTGGTTCATCAACGTCTGGAACGCGCTCATTTACGGTATCCTGTATCTGTGCTTCGTCGCTTATCCGGTAGTCTTCGCCCAGCATCGCGGCTGGAGCGCAGGTTTCGCCGGCATGTCCTACCTGGGCATTGGCGCCGGCATCGTCCTCGCCATTGCTGTGGAGCCAATCGTCAGACGCATCATCAACTCACGCCCACGCGACCCTGTCAC
>JANAKD010000677.1:0-14590 GCA_027627215.1 Lecanicillium saksenae | reverse complement strand
CAGCGATCCTGGCTGCAGTCGCGGCCATGGAGTATGCCTATACCCGGGCGCCGGCATCGATGAAGTCGCTCGTCATGGCATTCTACCTCTCCACAACGTCGCTTGGCTCCTTGTGTGCCGCCGTTGCGACACCGCTGGGTCATGACCCGCGACAAGTTTATATGTACCTGACACTGGCCGTTGGGCCCCTGGTCGCGGGCCTGATTGTCTGGGCGGCGCCGCAGCTTGTGCAGGACGTCAGGAGTGATAGTGATGCTTCCGTTACACACGAATGAGCGCAGCCAGGGCAGACCTGCTAGCTTCACACCATCTGTAGAGTGAGCACGCATTTTAAAAAAAAAAGTTAAGATGGGCTTTCTTTTTTCAGTGGTGCCCATGGTGCACTAATGGCGCGGAGGTGCGCTTATCAGCGCTGTGAATATTAGTTACAGCGCGCGACAGAACTATATCCAGCACTTTGTGACAAAACGCAATCTTCTGGATACATATATTTGCTCAACAAGTCAGCATACATGCCAAGTCAGCCATACTGCTCGATTTTGGTGGTGAAGGAGAACGCCCAAGCAGCTGGGGCCACACTGCTTGTCAGCCGCAATCCTTCGGCGACCTAACTAGTTAGATGCCTGCCTGGAGGCTTTTTATCAACCAAGGTCGAATGATCAACCACGGCGAATAGAACCAGCCGCACTATTCCACATGAAGTGTGGCCCACGTCCATCACGGCATTTACATGCATAGCCCAACAAGAGACACTACACACGCAGCAAATGTTGAAGATACCACTGCCACCGATACCGCACAACCTCATGTGCCTTGACTTAATGACGAGTTTACTAATACATATGGCGCATCGCGTTAAAAGAGGGCCGCCTTATATGCCCGAGAAGCCGTGAGCAGTGCTTGGGCACAGTTGGGTTTGCAACGGCCTTCAGCTGGGCCAGGGCTGTTAGTTTGTTTTCCAAATGTTTTTCTTGAACTAGAAAGGTCTCGATCTTCTGATTTTCAACTTGGCGCCAGCCTCCTTGTGGCTTGATTTGCAGTATTCACTTGTTTTGCTTTGTTTTTCTTCTTTTAGCTTCATGTCTACGACACCCATTGTCGAGACGCAGTGGCGCGATGGATTCCAGCGGACAAAATCCTCCAGTAACTTACTTGCCTAGCTGGACTTCGCGCAGGTGCAGATCACCCACCTACCTGATTGAGAACATGCAACATCCGAGCCGAGCCAGTTAATCATTCCCATCGCTCCGCCCACCCTAGTCAGAAAATATTAGCGGCGTTCGCTGGAAACGAGCCGTCTACTACGCCTCACATCTCAATTGTATTTGCCACGTCATGATTTGTCGTTCAACGGCACTCTGCTGGCTCACCTGGTGGGTGATGTGTGTGGAAATTCGCACCTTATTGCCTGCGTTGGATTCCGTGGACTGCTGCCGTCGCAAACAATTTACGGGATCGGGTCCGGGCCAGCACTGCCGGCGCCACACTGCACTTGGTGAGATGAATATTTTGGTTTGTCGCCCCCAGCGGGAGCCCATTGCGAGGTAAGTGGTGGGAAGCGATTGGACGCCTCGAGTAGTAATGGAGGGCGGCACATCCCTGGACCTACATCCAAAGTTAATCTTGTCACATCGCCAATGAGGGGGCGAAATAGACTGAACCGCCACTAGCCCAGGCCTGCGTGCCCAGCCGGGGAACTCTTTCATCTCTTCCCATTGGGGGCTGAGGACGAGAGTAAACGTAACGAAGTGAATACAGACGAGTTTATGATTTGACTCAGTCTTTCATCGTGTCGTTACTAGCCCGACCATATCCGTAGAATGCCCCATATCCGAAGTGGGTGAGCTGAACGACGTGCAGACGGAAGGGCTGTCAAAAACATGTACACAGCGCAGAGGATCGCGGGTCTTATTGGCTATGCCACTGCTTTCAGCTAATTCATTGGCGTTTATATTATGTTATGTGCTGTATCCGTGGGCGATTGTCAGCCCATTGCATTGAGGAACGAACTGGCTGCAGGCGAGCTGCAGTGAGCGGCAACGCTAACCAGCCTCGTTTCGAAATTATGAGCGTAAACCAAGGTTTTCGACAACATTTACCATCGCTACCTGCAGATACACTATATCCTCGCATTCCTAGCACTAACGACACACTACACAACGTGGCTCTAGATGGTGCGCCAGTGGTTCTCGCAATGCACGCCAATGCACGCCAGTTACGCAGGATGTGACGAAAATCACCTGTGTACTGGTGGCGTGAACTATATTACTTCTCATGGCATTCCCAGATCTGCATGTGTAATGAATCCTACCGGCATACAAAAACGCTTAGTCAAAAACTAAACCACGTACAACTTGCATTGCATTGCACAGCGGTGCACTCCTCTTGTGTACAGCGGACGCCCCGTGCACTCTTGAAAACATGGCAAAGCAGAACGAGCAGAATGCTGCGTATGATTGCTCAAGAACCACAGCCACAGCGTCACTAGACATGTGCTTTAGTGATGCCTTTGACTCTCAGTTTCTCAGCGACCAGTGGTCCGCGGTAGATCGCTCTGACTTTGAGCACAAGACTCGAAGTAGCAGCAGCACAGGCAGCGGCGCCGCGACCGCGACAGAATCTGCCAGCCCACGTTTCGATGATTCCTCGCTCTTTCAAGAGCTGCTACAAGGCAAATGTGAATCGCCATACGGCATCAACGACTTTGGTGCGTATGCGTGCTTGTCGACACTATAACTAGTTGAGACAATGACAAGACTAACATAAGCGGCTTACACGATCAGTCTGCACCGAAAATTATACAACCGTGCCACCTTCCTTCGAAAATACCACCCCCTCTACTTCATCTGCCGCAGCTGCCGCCGCAGCTTCCTCGGACGGGCGCCTCCGCTGCTTCGACCACGGCTGCGGCGGCCGTACCTTTTCGTCGCCCGAAAACTACCGTCGCCACGTCCGCGAGCGGGAGCGGCCTGTCGACGCCGTGTGCATGTTTTGCTTGGCGTTTTTCACGAGAAAGAGTAACCGCGATCAGCATATTCTGAGCGGCAAGTGTAAAATGAGTAACAGCGGACGACACGACTAGCCGCTCTCGCCAGTGTTGTCGGAGGAAAGCTACACTCTTACATATGACGGCGATAAGATAAGTGATGCGAGAAAGACAAAATTTGCCCTTTCTTTCTCCAGAGCTATGATACATCTGTCTCTGCAGACTATGACATGGAAATAATCCACATCCTCTATTTACATCAATGGGGCGGTTGGTTTACTGGCGGCAACAGTATCCACGCTCCCACCGAACACGATTTGAAACCTATATACAAGCAGTTTCCTGTTTCGTTTTTTTTTCATAGTCTTTGTTTTATATCTTTTGAGACCTAAAATTCTTAGTATTTGTCATTATATATACACGCGAGGATCGAAAAAATGACCGGATAGAATGAGTCTCGCCACCTAGGTGTGGCAATGGAATACGATATGGCTGAAAGTTGAATTTGTATGGAATGATTCCGTTATGCAGTTGAAGTATGTCGCATCTCTTCTCAGTGGTTGTTTTTCGCGGTAGTCAGCTGCAATAAAGATACCTTCGGTGTCGTTTTGCTTGTCTTGCAGCCAGTCGGCCTCGTAGAGCTGTATCTTCACTAGCTCTCTGAGCGCAATTGAGCGCTAACAGCTATTGACTGTCATTAAGCAGAAAGAAGCTTCATCAAAATAACCAACACCGATTGCGAGCCGCGGTGTCGGCGCATGGTCTCGTCAGCCTCGCCAAGCATGTGAGTAGGCCGACCAGTTCCACTGACAAGACCGTCAACTACCAGCGCCTGGCATCGGCAGAGCCCAAGACCGGGAGCTGGGGGTGCCGGACGGAGGCCCGGGCGGTGACGCCAAGATTAGCGAGTACACCAAAACAGGAAATTGCATGGCGTTCGGTAGTTCTTCCTCGTATCACAATCAGGCTGTGAAATGGCATGTTTGTGACACTGCCCAAGTGACATGGGCGAGCGGCGGGTGAACCCGACTTCATAAGGAGAGTCGCTTGATTGGTGTTCATTGCAGAGGCTAGAAGGTTGGCAAGACGCAAAGTGGTAGGGATTCCCCTTGGGGGCAGGCCGGTGTCGTCAGCTCTGGGGAGCAAGAGATTCGCCCCCACTGCGGGAGATGCATCGGAGGTGGCTAAAAAGGGCATCTCGTCGGAACTTTTATTACATTTCGAGCGTCGTTGAGGTGGGCCTGTGGTCTACAGCTGAACTTCCTCTGTCCTTTCACCTGTCCTTCTACCTGTCCTTCTACCTGTCCTTCTACCTGTCCTGGGGTTGAGGCGGGTGGAGCCTGTCCTTGGTGCCTGTCCTTCAGGCAGCCCTGGTGGCGCGGATCCTTGGGTTGTCCTTGCGTAATACGATACCTATTTATTTTTTCTAGACAAACAGTTGGCAATTCAAGTGCCGAGCCAGATGCCGAGTTCTGTATAGATGCAGATGTTGTGGAATGTTCCCGGCTCTTGTGAGTTGGTGTAAGGTCTGCACTTGTAACTTGTCTTTGATGATCGAGGCCGAAAACCTGGCCTGTCCTTCGCGGAATCGAATCCTGTATCTGTGTAGATCCTACGTATCAGGTGTCAATTATACGCATATTTTCTAGTCTTGTTTAGCATGCCAACAATTGTGCCTGGCACCGCGCCATTTCTGTCCCATGTACTGCTTTCTAATTGACGGTCTTGCTGCCCACAGACTTGCACTAAACTCGTTCATTGACTACACAGCTTCAACATTGTGCCATCTCGAACCAAACAAAGAAATATGACTGTTACCGAGGTTCAAGCTCCCAATGGCAGCCATAATGGCGTCAAGAGCAGCATCCAAGCCAAGCTCAACTTTTACCTCGACCCAAAGCTTGGTGGTCATACGTCCTTCAATGCGAGCACGGCGGGCGCGTTTCGTCGAAAGTTCGACGAGCACGAAGTTCCGATTCACGATGTGAGAGCGCTCAAGAACAAAGAATTCAATCTGCAACAGCACGGGTTCCAGTTCTGTAAACAAGCTGTTCCGGCAGAGAGCTTGCAGGAGGCCATGATTAAATCGGAGCTATATCCTCGCACTGTTGACCTCATCAAGGAAATGTTTGATCCCCGCCCCCGTTCTACCATTTTACTAAACCCTTTTTTTTTTCATTGAATTGTTTGTCTGATTTCTAATGCGCAATCAGTACCGGTGCCTCACGCGTCCACATTTTTGAGCACTCGATCCGACGAGCCTCGCGCGACTCAATCCAGGCCAAGATCGACTTAGACCCGAACTATCAAGACGATAACGCACCCGTGACCGAGACGGGCCCCGCGCGTTTTGCCCATATTGACTTTTCCAGTGATGGCGCTGATCAGATGCTCGGAGAGCTGCTGCCCGACGAAGCGGCTGCCGCACGCAAGGCGTCGTAGTCGAGCAGCTTGTGCGCGCGCTTCTTGATGCACTCATTGACGTCGGGGAAGTAGGCGCAGAACCGCGAGATGGGCTCGAGCACCGTAGTCTGGTATGGGCCGTCGAGTGCCTTGATGGTCTCGGCGTCGAGGTCCTCGACGGCTTGCTTATAACTGCGGCTGACGCCGTCGCTCGCTCCGGAGTCGCCGTAAAAGGCATCGATTGTCTCGGCAATACGCATTTGTGAGGCGGTCATGGCTGCTGGTGTTAGCTGGCTTCATTGCGTGCCGCCGGGGAACTTACCTCGAAGCGAATCTAAATAACCCTTGGACTCTTTCTGTAGTCTTAACGAAGCAGCCTCCATCGTCTTGAAGCGTCTATAAAAGTCAGAATTGGCCGGCAGCTGAGCTTCGGAAACCGTACCTCTCTTCCACCTCGTAATCGCGATCATTTGTCTTCTCAACATGGCCTGCCCGCCGTTAGTAAATACGAAGAGTGCAAAAACCAAACTACTGACCCGTCTTCATCATCACCGTCGTCGTCGCGCGGTTAACATTCTTCTTGAACCCTGCTGCTTGTTAGCCCCTCATCTCGCGAACCTGGGCAGAGATCGCATACCCGCCCACGACATGATGCCGATTTTCGCAAAAGTTCCTCGTTATTGAAATATAGTATTGAGTGATGTCAAGGGCGAAAGATGTGCTGGTCGAGGAATCGCAATCGGCAAGTTTGACGTGGATGAGGGAGAATGCCTGACCAAGGTTTACGACACGGCTGCGCAGCCACACTGGCCGCCTTGATGGGGCTCATCGACGTCAGAGAGCTGAGCCACACCTGGCGGCGCGCTGCACGTGACTCCACGCGACGCAAATGAGCGGCGTTGGCTTACACGGGGCTACCATGAGAGGAAAAATAAAGTAAAAATGAAAGAATTGCTGTTGTTCATGTTCAAGATGAAACCCGGATTGATAAAGGTCTATGAGAAGTGGTGGTTGTAGTTTATCAATTGCTGCCCCTGACTGAAGTTCTCGCGATGTCTTTCATCGATGCATTTTACCCGCTACAACTGCAAACGCCCATGGCATTGGCAACTTATCTGCCGACATTTCACTTGCCAACATGTCAAAATTTAGCCCCCGATTCCTAGTCGTCAGTCTCGGTAATCCACTTCCAGAGTACTCTAGCCTGCACTCGGCTGGTCACTTTACTCTTCACGGTCTCACCAAAGTCTTGCGCCAAACCGGCATCCAAAATGGCAAGGTCGGCAAGCTATCTTGCTTGGTTTCCCAAGGGCCAAAGTACACGCTTGTCCAATCGCCCACCTTCATGAACGTCAGCGGCCCTTTTGTCGCCAAGGCCTGGCAGGAGATGCTGAAGCAGCACGATGCGGCTTCGCTCAGCCTCATCATCCTCCACGACGAGCTGGAGAAGAAGCTCGGTACGGCGTCGCTCGTCGCGTGGGACCGCAGCCCGCGCGGCCACAACGGCATCAAGAGCGTCAAGAAGGTCCTGCATCAGGACAAGTACCCGCAGTCGCCCCTGGTGAGGATCGCGGTGGGCATCGACCGGCCCATGGCGCGCGACCCGGAGACGGTGGCCAAGCACGTGCTGGACCCCATTTCCGCGGCCAAGCAGAAAATCCTGGAGGATGTGGTGCCGTGGGGGGTCAAGACATTGCTGGAAGAGGTGGAAGAAGACTGGAAAAGTCAAGTGGAGGGTTGAGATGACAACCAAGCAGAGACATCGTCAGCCTGTACATGGGCAGTTCGAAATTGCTTCCAGACGGGCAGCAGCATGTTCAGCCCTGAGCGACATCGGCATCAGCATTGCATATTAGTGACCTCTATTTTTTGTACAATAATTACGCTCTTACACTCAAAAACGGCTTTCCGAACCGTTCGAATCATGACCAATGGATAGTGTTGCTCCGTTATCTCGTTGTGGCGCTTGGTGGTCTGGTGGCGTCCCACAAGGCTCTGAACCTCCAGAGCAGCCAAGAGATAAGCTCCACCCCCGACCTGATGCTTTATCAACGCCTGTCGCTTGCCTCCCATTTCCCATTCACAAGGTTCTGATAAGCTTTGCATGACTGGCTGGCGCATGAGGCTGTTCAGCGCGGCCCGTCGCAGCACTGCGTCGAAGGCTATTCTCTGCTGCTGTCCAGCGGCTGTCCAGTTGGGGAGCCGTATCCAAGGTCTAGGGAATGTAGTATGGAACAGGTGCTATAATGCAGCAATTACATATTTGAAAATAACAAGAGCAAACCCGGTTCAGAGCTCAATTTCTGTTTATCGAACCCGAGTTTGAGGTCACAAGCGGCGGCTTGGCAGCCACTTATACATCTTCCGAGACCTCCCGACAACCAACACGCTGATAGGAGCTGATAACCATCCCTTCTCGCCAAGCGCACGCGTTTGCTCTGCTGTCCGACCGTTATCTCGGCGCCTGTACGCCTCATATTCTCAGCTGCTTATCACTGATAGGATATGCACCGTGTTATCGATTCATATGCAAAGATTCAATAGCGCGCTTCGTCTGATTGTCCTCCGGGAGCGGACAGTTGCTCTAATTTGGCACATGACACGCCTGCAGAAGCTGATGGTAGTATTCTGCACCCCAGATTCCACCGGGCAGATCCTATAATAAATCTGCCAGTCCCCGCTCCTCTCTGCTGTCAATGTCAGACAAGAAACATCCGATTTTGTGAACTGCAAAGTGCATCACTGCCATCATGACTGCAGCTGCCGAGTACAACGGCACGACTGGCACCGCTGACGCGGGTTACTCCAGCCATGTCGGTGACCTCAACATTTTCTACGATGTAGGTTGATTTGCCGGCCGCTCAGCACCATCCGCTAACGTTGCAGACTGGCCACATGACCTTCATCGTCATCTCCGCCGTTCTGGTTCTACTCATGATCCCTGGCGTCGGCTTCTTTTACAGCGGTCTCGCTCGTCGCAAGTCTGCGCTGCAGCTGGTCCTGCTCTCCATGCTGAGCGTCGCCGTCATCGGCTTCCAGTGGTTCTTCTGGGGCTACTCGCTCACATTTTCGCGTACCGGCAACGCCTTTCTGGGAGATCTGACCCAGTTCGGTCTCATGAAGACGCTTGCCCAGCCAAACGGCGCCTCCTCGACGCCTGATATCCTCTTCTGTCTATACCAAGGCATGTTCGCCGCTATTACGTGAGTCTCCTCCTCGCATCGCCTGCACGCAGAAACTGACTGTGCAGTCCCGCCCTTGCTATTGGTGCCGTTGCCGACCGCGGTCGCATGCTCCCCGCCATCGTCTTCATGTTCATCTGGTCGACCGTCGTCTACGATCCCATCGCATACTGGACATGGAACGCCAACGGATGGCTCATGAAGCTGCCCTCGTACGATTTCGCTGGCGGCGGTCCCGTGCATGTCGCTTCGGGTGCATGTGCTCTTGCATACAGTCTCATGCTTGGCAAGCGTGTTGGGTACAGCAACAACCAAGGTTTGCCATACCGCCCTCACAGTGTTACCAACGTACTCTTGGGTACCGTCTTCCTCTGGGTTGGCTGGTTCGGTTTCAATGGTGGCTCGGCCCTGGCTATGAACATCCGCGCCATCATGGCGTGCTATGTCACCCACCTCGCGGCTTCGTGTGCCGGTATCACCTGGGTCCTCCTGGACTACCGCCTCGAGCGTAAATGGAGTACCATTGGTTTCTGTTCCGGTGCGATTTCGGGTTTGGTTGCCATTACCCCTGCTGCAGGCTTTGTACCCAGCTGGGCGGCCGTGCCGATTGGCGTCATTGGTGCGGTATGCTGCAACTTTGCTACCAAGCTCAAGTTTCTCATCGGCATTGATGATGCGCTCGATATTTTTGCCGTCCACGGCGTCGGTGGAATCGTCGGCAATCTTCTCACTGGAATTTTCGGAGCGTAAGTCTTCCCAGTCTAATCAACCTTGATCCCTGCCTAACACGCTGCAGCTCCTACATCGCTAGCCTTGACGGCGGCGAGTTCAAGCCGATCGGCTGGATCGAGGGCAACTGGGTGCAACTTGGCAACCAGCTTGCTGGTACTTGCGCCTGCTTTGGCTGGTCTTTTACGCTGTCATGCATTATTCTCTTCCTCATGAACCTCGTCCCTGGTTTGTCGCTGCGTGTCAGCTCCGCAGAGGAAGATGTTGGTATCGACGATGCGCAACTGGGCGAGTTTGCGTACGACTATGTCGAGCTGAAGCGCAACTTTAACGATATGGGTCTGGCAAGTGATTCAGCATCGAGCACCACAGAGAAGGTCGCGTCTCCGGTTTGATGAGGTGATAATGGTCTGTGGCTGGTATTCTCATTTTCGTTAAAAGCTACTGTACGAGGTAATAATATTATTTAAATTCTAGTATCAAGAGATAACCCCTTAAAAATCATATTAAACTATATTGTATAAGTCGACGTCGGTCCAAGTTGAACTTGAAGGGAAATCTGTTTCATCCGCCTTGGGTACAGCACAGCCGAGGGCGGATCGCAAGGCTGTGCAGCTCTAACTGGGCATATCTCACCATACTAGCGTCGTTCGCATTCTCGTTTCGCCATTCACACAACGAATATTTCTGTCTTTTCATCTACCTAGGTGATTGATACTGGCATTTAATCGTGGACAACGCGTCTTAAAAATGGCTCTTTGTCGTAATTGTCAGGATATACCATTCCAAAACCTACCGCCATTCCCCACCTACACTTTTTCAAGTGCATATCGCGACAAAGAACTTGCTATATTATTTGACAGATACGGCAGAGATTCTCCTCAAACAAATCTGGGGGTCTTGTGGACAGGAGTCTAAATTCTCTGCAGGTATCGGCCAGTGCAGGCTGCAATCTCTGCGCACTTGCATGTGCAGGGGCCAAGGCCTGGATTCGACGATATGAAAAAGAAACCCAGCGCAGTTATTGGGTTGAGATGAGCCATGTTAACGACCGTGTTCTATTTGATGAGAGCATCTGGCTAGCGCAGCGTTACGGTGGAGGAAGCGGCTTCGTCGTATTGGCATCTATACGCGAAACTTCTATGTGCGGATTTACGGTGATCGCAGGCGTTGGCCTCGGTATCGAATCACCAAACACAGCGACTATGCAGCCAATAGTTCCCATGATTCTGGATTCCAGTGCTCAAGAGTCTCTGGATACTGCACGCTCATGGCTCGAGGATTGTTATGGTAACCACGACGGCTGCCCCAAGGCAGAGACATTTGATCTGCCTTCCAGGGTATTGGAAATAGGAATGCACGGGGATATAATCCGCCTCGTCGATGGCGCTTCTGCACAAAGAGGAAAATATGCCACTTTATCTTATTGTTGGGGCAAAGATATGACTCAAGTGCAAACAACCCGGGACACACTTGACATCCACAAAGCAGGCATCTCCGTGAGCAGATTGCCAAAGTCCCTTCGAGATGCAGTTACCATCTCAAGACACCTCGGTGTGCATTACCTATGGATAGATAGCTTGTGCATCATCCAGGATGACAAGAGAGATTGGGCTCACGAATCTGGCTGCATGACGGAGGTCTACTCCAGCGCCTACATGATGATCGCTGCAAATCATGCCAGCAACTGCGAACAAGGATGCTTCCACGTCCGCTCATCTCTTCCAAGCACGAAAATACATATTCCAGGTCATGGAGAGGCTGATGCGCAGCTATTAAAACTCGAAATGGAATACAAGCAACACCCAAACTTCCCTGCTCATCCTCTGTCCATGCGCGGCTGGGCCTTGCAGGAGCGCGTGCTGGCCAACCGCATCGTGCACTACAACGACGACCAAATGTACTTTGAGTGCAAGAAAGGTATCGCAGGCGAAAACGGGTCCTGGTTGCCTTTTCGCTACTGCAACTTGCAGGCGGTCTTTGAAGCCCCAGACCCGGACGGAAATAAAGCGCCGCTACGAAAGGAGTGGGATCATATCGTCTCAACCTACGGTCGGCGGCAGCTGACGAAGCCGACAGACAAGCTGCCCGCGCTGAGCGGCCTCGCTGGAATCTTTAGCAAGAAATTGGCGGAACCATATATAGCAGGGCTCTGGGCCGGTGACTTGCTCGCGAGCCTAGCGTGGCAAGTGCCTACCAGCATTACGCCGCCGGATTTCGACGAGTACACGGGACCTAGCTGGAGCTGGGCAGGGTTCGCGGGGCCAACCCATGTAAGCGGAAGAGAAGACTGGACTGACATTGCCCGGGTTGTAGACTGGCATGTGAGTTTGAGACACGAAGACAGCCCTTTCGGCGAGGTCACGGCGGCCTCTCTACGCATCGAGGGTCCGCTCGTCAAATTGCGCCATAGCCCGGTCGCGGACGCAGAGCACGAGGCTAGACTCGCGCGAATGGACAAGGTGCCGCTCCCGCGCGTGGTCACAGGGTACTCTGACGATGACTACGGGCACATTGTATCGATGGACTATCGCGTATCGGACGAGATTCACAAGTCAAAGTTGTGGGACATGCACCTGCTCCTACTGGGTATGGCTGAATGGCAACAGACCGTGCCGCCGCCGCGCACTGATCCGCGGCCTGGGTGTGAGGGCAATACGGAGACCATCTTTTACGGGCTCGTCTTGGTACCAGAAGATACCGCGGGTCTGACGATGAAGAGGGTTGGGGTCTTGGTTTTCAAGGATGGTGGTGAGGCCCATCGAATAATAGAGGACGAGGCTAGCAAACAAATCACCACTTTGGTATAAGGGCATAAAGAAGTGTGTTCGTGGCTGCATGGAAGATCTTCTCAGCTATATACATACAAAGCTTAAATTTATCCCAAATAGGAAATAAAGATAACAATGTGCGCAATAATAGGCCGCAAGACTCCTGGGTGGACCAATGGTGCGGCCGAGGTGCATGGCAATCAACCTTTTTCTCCCATGGGGACACCGCGGGCTATCCTGCCAATTTAACAGGCGAAGGAAATATTGGTCAGAAAATGAGGAGAGGGCGAGTAAGACACATTAGTTGCCGTGATAACCGAATTATTGCTCGGTAATTTGCACCTAAAAGTTCACTTCATCCGTATTAGGAAATCAACTCGACAGCCAATGCCGCCCCACAGGTTCTTGTTGATCAAGATTGGGCCGCAATCTATCCACTACCTTATTTTACGTTTATTTATAATCCATGTTTCAAAGATTGAGTCATTCGGCCAATGCTTCGGCCAGCCGGATTACCACCCCTACCTCAAGGCTGCGCAGGAGTGTTCCCGCAGCCTGATCTCCCTGTGTTATGTAGGATCAGCTGCTGCCGACAAACAACGCTCGCCAAGGCTTGGCTGGCTTTGGTACCACCTTTATTGGGCTGCCTGCGCATATTGGATTAGAAATAGCCAATCGTATTTATAATCCAACATGTCAAGATATAAACGGCCAATACGGCTGCAATAAAACTATAGGCATCACTTTACGCAATTGAGTAACAGCCAAGCCCAGGTCGCCAATCAAGTCCCGAAATCTGATAATGAAGGTTGCCATTGTAGCAGTCGGCGCTCTCGCGCGATACCTGGCCGAGTCCCTCATCGCAGAGGGCCACGAAGTCGTCGCCGTGTCGCGCAGCAAGAAGGACTGGCTGGACGAACTTGGCATTGCGCAGCACACAACCGATTACTCAGTCGCGAGCCTCACCGAGCTCCTCGACGACTTCGGCGCCGCGGGTCTTGAGAGACTTGGCCTTGTCGCTGGAGGCGTTTCGCGTCACAGCGCGGACGTGCCAATCTGGGTTCTGGAGAAAGGTGCTGGCCACAGAACCACCTTGATTGCCAGTGGCACCGAGGACGACGATGATCTTGGGCATTTTGGCTGAGTGTTTGGTAGATGAGATATAATTGAAGTGATTCTAATATGCCAGTTTACGATTTCCTACGGGCGCAGTCGTCGGGATAAATACTGAGTGCCTGTCGTCGCAGTCATGACGTGTGCAACTTAATGTCGCCGATGCTATATAATCAGCCTCCTTGATTAACAAACCACCATTGGCTGAACAAGGTGATTTCAAGCACATTCTCCAATTGTTCTACGCATGGCGTTGATAATCAGGCTTTTGGAAATAATGACTAATTGTGCCCAGAGCCTTGCTGGCTGCGCAACCATTTCTCGCAGCCGGTTTTTGGTCAGCCTCGTTCAGCAAGTCAGCAATCTTGCGTGCTGTCCCAATTAGGAAGTCACCGACCCACGGTCATCATAAGGCAAACGGACGCGAGAAGTGTTTGCTTTTGATTGTTCTTCTTTCTTTGAAGCAGCGATCAGAGCGTGCGCCCCTGGTGCGTCGCAGGTTTGTCCTCGAGTGGCAGCAGCGGGCGAAAGCGCCCGTCATCCGAACTTTCTTTTAGTGTGTGTGCGTATGCATATTGTGGCGGAAACGGTACCTGAGAGGATACGATCCAGCTAATAATCAGTCAGCGAGTGCCGCCCGGCGACTTTTTAGTGATACGCCTTAATGCAAGCCACGTTTCGCTGCCGTGCTTTGCTGCCCCTTTCTCGCAACGGGCCTTTCCAACGTCCTGGCGCAAGCCACAAAACTTCTTTTTTTGCCATTTCGTGCTGAACCATGTCTTTGTTCGTGATGTGATACGAAGGGGGCACGCGCGCCTGGCCACGACAGCAATATACTCAAGCCTCGAAATTGGCCCTCCGCCCACACACACCTGACAGGCAGCGTGACAATCGGGCACACTTCCAGCGGCTACAGGGACGAGAAGGATCGGGCTTGTCTCATCCCGGTGTCTCATTGGATGCTGCTTCGTATTACATCCACTAAGCCTCCTAGCAGGCAAGCCTTCTTATCAGAGTTTTTCGCACATTTTTCGGCATTTCTTACAAAGACAGTCACAATGAAGAACGGTGTTTATCAGGAATTAACATTTAATCATATTAAAAATCCAAGTCTATAGGTATCCAGACTCCGTGAAAAAGTAGTACATCGTGAAATAGCCCTTGTATTTGAGTCTTTGGTAAGAACATCTTCCTAGGACCAGTCTATGCTAGTAATCCGCACATGATGCATAAAAAAAAAGAAATTAAATCCACCGCTATCATAACATGTCCTCATTTTGAAGCAAAGAGCACTATGCTATTTACAGCAGAGCAATGGCAGCGAGAGCAGCAGCGCCGAAGGGAGCGACGGCAGCAGCGCCGTTGACCTGGGGAGGAGCAGTGCCAGAGGGCTTGGAGGGGCCAGT
>JANAKD010000676.1:0-14609 GCA_027627215.1 Lecanicillium saksenae | reverse complement strand
TCCTTGAGGAGCGTCTTGAGCGCCGTGGTGTCCTTTTCGATGGTGAAGTGGGCGGAGCGGAAGTTTTTGCGGAGGAGCTCGTTGGGGAGGCGGAGAAGCGGTTGGTCCTGGGAGAGAGGAGAGAGACGCCGGTTAGCAACATGGTTCCTGTCGAGATGCTCGTGGTTCGGGGGGAAGAGTCGAGTATGCGGTTCACGAGGAAGGGGAGGGAAGAGGAGCGGGAAGGAGGTAACTCACGAGCAAGAGGTGCTCGCCATGTTTGAGCGTTGATTGCTCGTGTTCAGCCATTGTTTGCTAGAGTTGGCTGCCGGCAGCTCAGGCAAGTGGCAGCATGGGGAAACAAAAAAGATAGAGAGAGCAGGATGGGATGCTCGATGGAGGAAGGGTTTGAGATCGGAGGTGGTGGTCGTAGCTTGGCGGTTGGGCCGATTGGAGGTGGGATTACGTAGCGGCGTAGGTTGGTAGTTTGGCACGCACCAGCCATTCCGTATGCGGAGCCCGGCATGGCGGTAGCCAGTGTTTGGTTATGAATTATTTCAGCATCAGAAATTTGCATTAACCCGTTGAGGCTCTCTCAATGGCTATAGCCTCTTCATTATTATGATTCTATCTTTTTCTTATACATGTCTTGTTGACCGGCCAATGCTGTGCGACGCTGCGAAGACTGACCGCGCTGTAGCTACAGTGGATCGCGAGAGGGGAGCGGGCCCTGTAAGAAGGCAATCGACAGCGGGTGGCGGCATAGCGGGGTTCGGGATGGGCAAGGCGGCGGCGCGGGCAGGACGGGATTCGCGTTTTGGGGAGTGAATTGCGCGGCACTTGGGGTTTATTGAATGTGGCAGTGTAGGGCAGATTTCGAGTTTACATGAGCGGGTGCTGTGGTGTCGTAGGTTGCGGCTGTGGCTCGCCATCGACGTTTGCTGTTGTGGTTTATCAGGATGCCTACAGCACGGGGCTGAAGAAGGATGCGACGGATTGTTTGCCTGCTAAGCAGGATCCTTGGCTGGAGAAAATTCGTCGACGCCGATCAAAGCAGTTTTATTTCAGCTGCTGCAGGTTTCCCTACCGGTTTGCTCAGGTCGCACAGGTGGCAGCAGCGGGAGAGTCATGCTGAGACAGCGCCTTACTCCGGATGTGCGGGTTGGTCAGTATCTGGATGTGGTCAAGACGTAAAAGCGGACATTACTTGGTAGTTTGTGGCTAAATAAGGCGTCTGTGGCTGTATCGGATATGTGGTTTGCTTTCCGTTGGGAGAGCGAGGCGAGGCGAGGCGTGGTGTAGTTGGTGCAGGCAAAGTGATGCGTGTGTGTTGGGGGCGTTGTTTGCTTTATGGGGATAGTTGGTGTGAGGAGTCGTTGCTAAAAAAGAAATGGAATAGTTTGATTGCTTTCGAATCAGACTATAAAGTAACATTAATTGTTAATGGCCTCCTTGCTGGCTGCCATCAGAGTCTGGATTGGCTGTTTGCTCGACGACGTGCTACTAGCGTCATCGTGATTGGGTGAATATGGCCTGGCTCATTTCTCTGCCTCAAATCCAAGGCACCACACTTTATCCCATATAACCCGCCAGGCTGCACGTGTTCTGCTCCTCCTCGCATCCTCGTGACTTGGTCTGCCCAGCCGCCGCCCACCCTCCGCCCGTTTGCTGCACGCGCCTTGTATGTTGCCTGCAGAGAGAGCGCCTTGGAACCAACAAGACCCAGCCGTTTATTAAAAAACCACCCATTTTCATCGCAAAATCGATTCAGGACGCACCTTTGATCTTGCTCGATTTTTTCTCTTTTTTTCCATCCAAAATTGTCGACTTTCCTCCCCGCCTCGACCACCCGTCGCGCGCTTACTTACATCCTGCCGCGACATCACGAGATTTGGAACCACGCAAAAACACGTGAGGCCAAACCCGTGATCTCCCACCCAAAAAGGCCCAGAAAACACATGATCTGGCTGGTAAGTGCATAGTCCTGCACCAAGACGCCCGACTTTTGATGCTTTTGTCATGATATCCTCGCGATTTTGATGCCGCAAGTGCGCGTCGAGTCGCTGCGCTGTCGCCTGCGACCGTCGCTGCCCCCTTTGCCCAACAATTTCCTCTCAATTCCCTTATTCTACCTGCGACCGTCGCGCCGGCCATCTTGCACCCGTCTAAGTCGGATTACATGGCATCATGAGCTGCATTTCTCGCATCGTCGCCGCTGCTTTCCCCCATTCACGACGCGTCGCTCCCGGTCGCTCCCGGTCGTGAGGGGNAAGACAAAAAATTCACTTTTGCCTCTTTTCATCGCATCACCAACGCCACCCGCCTCATTTCATCGCGCCACCCCAGATAGGCATTCATGCACTGGCTCTGCAAAGCATCATGCATTGCAATATCCGATGCATGCCTTTTTCCACCCCATGCGTTGCTGCTCCCTCATCATACACACATTCCTTACCCCGCTCGCATCGTCTTGTCTGTCTTGGTGCCTGCCAACCTGTAACTAGCCTCATCTAACCCTCACTAGTTGTAGCCACACAACCGTAAAGCTGGATTCCTACCAGGAGGATATGTCCGACCCCCTCGCGGATCACCCGGACCTTTCTGCACTTACTGGCTCGCCCGGCCAGAAGCGTAAGCGAGAGCTTGAGAGCCCCAACCAGCGTCACAAGCGCATGGCTCCCGCAGCAGCCATGACGGCCGCCGAGACGGCCGCCTTCATTGAGAATGCCATCGAGGCCACCAACGCCGCGGCCGCTAACGGCGTCAACGTAGCCGACTTCAATGCCCTCCAGCAGGCCACCCAGGATCACACCGACCACACCGGCAATGATGCCACCACCACAGCACAAGCCGCTCTCGGCATGTATCCCACGCTGCATGTGCCCCCTTCCACGGAGGAGCAGTTTGCTGCCCAGGCTGCTGACAACGGCGAGCATCATCACGACCCGAATGCCTTCAACCCAGACATGACGCACGACATGATGGACCCTGTCGCCCACCAGCCCCAAAATGGTGTCCCCCAGCAGCAGCAGCGCCACTACTCTGCGTCATCACAAGGCAACCCCAAGCCTCCTGTAGGGTCTGACGAGTGGCACAAGCTTCGCAAGGACAACCACAAGGAAGTCGAGCGCCGTCGCCGTGAGACCATCAACGAGGGCATCAACGAGCTGGCCAAGATTGTACCCGGCTGCGAGAAGAACAAGGGTTCCATCCTGCAGCGCGCCGTTAGCTTCATCTCCCAGCTCAAGGAGAATGAACAGCAAAACATTGAAAAGTGGACGCTCGAGAAGCTGCTTACGGAGCAGGCCATCACCGAGCTGAGCCAGTCCAACGACAAGCTGAAGCAAGAGTGCGAGCGTCTGTACCGCGAGCTCGAGACGTGGAAGCGGGTTGCGCAAAACGCAGGCCTGGAGCCGCCCCAGCCCAAGGAGGAGCCCAGCGTGACGGGTTAGGAAACCGGTGCTATGCTGGCCGCCTCTATGCCAGGGTCTTTTGCTGCACAGGCGTCTTGACTTTTTGCCGTTACTTCAGGCTGTCCGTGAATGGCTGCCCATCACATCTACTACATTGCCACCCCTGTAATGAGCGTATGCTCCTGGCAATATCATGTTATATGCGAATCATTCTTCTCGTGTGTGGGGATGGGAGCTCGGCGTTGGTACTTGGATGATTTTCTTTTCTTGGTTTCTTTTTTCCTCTTTCAGCCCTTTTTTGACGTTTTAGGACCACGGTCTCGGTTTGGTTGCAGGTTGTGCCTCGCTTATGCTCAGTCACGACTGCATGCGTCGATGCTCTCTGTATCTTTTTATCTACTTTTGGTGTATACCGGTTTGCTTAATGAAACCACGCATTTTCTTGTACCCTGTCTCCGTGCCATATCCTGGTGAAGTTCATGTGATGCCATAGGTCTCCGTGATGACAGACGTCGGAAAAAGAAACGCACAGTCTTTGATGCTTCTGCCGCGGCGTTTCCCGTCCGTGTCAGTCAGTGTAAGCGAAACGAAGGGCGTGCGCATCAGTTCGCAATATCCCACCGGAGGGTTATCGACTTCTCGCCGGCTGTCCCTTTCTCTGCCCCGGTGGTGTGACAGCAATCAATCTCCACAAATCTCCGATTGAAGCCTCGCAACATCTCTGGATCTCTGCTCGATCGTCAGGTATATGTCCTTGCGCGAGAGCCCACGCACCCCCGGGGCGAAAACGTCAGATAAACGTTAATCATTGCACCCGTACTGAATGTTTCCACTCTTGGTCGTAGATCAGGTAGAACCCAAAAGGTTGCCCTTTCCCTCCGCCAGCTCCATCGCGCCATCACCAATACATCTACACCCCTTTCACATGGGTCAAGTTCTCTTTTCTTTCTTTCAGATATGCCTTGCACGTGCACTGTGAGCCTCTAGAAGCACCGAGAGAACAATAAATCGGGTCTTTTCCTCCCCTCTCTTTCTCTCATGCGACTTTGGCATGTCATTGAGTTTGTCCAAGTGTAATCCCGACAACTCGGTTCTGATGGGGTGTGTGGAAAGGGAAGAAGGGAAAAAAGGTATTTTGACAGCCGCAGTGCATCAAAACTTACGACAAAGGCAACGGACACCCGTCCTCCGCGTGGATAGAGAGAAGACTTTCCCGTCTTTCGGCTGCAGAGATCGACAGAGCCAATCTGGTCCGTACCCGTAAACCTTGATCCTCATGAACCAGCCGTCCCGAAGAGAAAGGGCGGGGTGTGTGCATGGCTTTGGAAATCTTTTTCGCGTCTTCGCCTCTTCGCATTTCGCCTCTTCGCTTCATCTTCTGTCTTGGCGCGATAGAGACCAAGGCGGGAGAGTCTCTGAGATGCCTGGCCGGGAGCAGCGCACGCGCGTCGTTCATGCAGCTGCTTGGACGATGGTGTCACGACCGCAGCAAGCGATGCCACGGCAATGTCAGCACACTGCTTCTCGAACGACTCTGACCACGGGACAAAGGCGATTATCTACCTCCGCGGCCTACTATAATCCGCACCTACGACAAGAAGCGCACTGGGTATTGGACTTTTTTTTTGCCCGCCGGTGGAGATGATTCTGCAGTGTGTCCTGCTTTTGATATCGCGACACCGGCGGCAGGCCAACTCAAAAAGACGAGGGGTTTGAGATGCAGCGACACCCATATTTTGCCAGGGTTACTGCGACAGGTTGACATGCTTCCCGATACCCGAGGTGGGAAGGGGGCCACCTTCGTATTCTTAAACCATAACCCATTTGTTGTTTTCCAAATCCTCTGCAGCTATAGGGGTCCTCTTGTACGAGGCGGCCACGCAGAGAGACACTGACATGCTGCGCCCGATTCGGATTTNTTTTTTTTTTGNGCTTTTATTATGTTGCTTCGATGTCTTCGTCTCACTACGTTGGGCTGGTTTATTATCGGCTCATCTTCTCTTGTCGCTTTTGATGGGGACCCCTTGGCACACACGCGCTTCAACCAGACACTCGGGTCCACCGTTTTGTTGCCGTTGCCGCATTGATTGGTCAGTGGGACATCTTTTGTCCTCTCAGCATTCTTAATCGGTCTAGACCAAGAAATAATGGGTGGCGTGAGCAAAGCAAGGACAAGAATTTGTTCTTGACTCGTTGTTCATGCCAGCACAGCTGTTTCTTTTGCTAAGATCTCGGGTTCGAACCAGTTACGTGAAGAATAAGGATAGTGGCGAGGATTGTGGAATCTGCGCCTTGGATGAGGCGCGTCCGCCACCAGATATGGCGTTCGGGAGATGGACATGGAATCCGATCTCAATAAATCAGACATCCGGAGCTGCCATACGGTCTCTTCCCCCCTTCGCTCGCCTGCAACCTGCACTCTCTCCCAAGAATAAGGTTCTGCATGTAACAAAAGAAGCAGCAACAAGAAGAAAAGACCCCTTNCGCTTCTCTCTCTCTCTCTCTCTCTCTCTGTCAGCACCTCCCTTCAGCGTCCGCGTAGACACTGGCCCCGCATTCTCATAGTACGAGCTCCCCAAACCTTAATCAGCCACGTCCGCCTCTTCTCCTCTCTAGGTTCTTTTTCGTCGCCTTCCCTTCCGTCTGTCTCTCCTGCGTTAATTAAAGTACTATTAGCCGTTTTTTTGTCCGTCGGCTGTTACTTGGCCTCATTGGGCTAATGCGTTCATCGTTCCGATGGCTTGAAATCTACCCTCACCCTCTTTCTCTCTTTCTTCATTTCGGTGCTATCTGGCAGACTTAAACTTCCATCTTGGCAATACGTATACATGTGTCATGAAAAGACTTGACCATTTCCCAAAAAGATGAACGACTAGCAATCATTCTCTGTTTCTCCGCCAATATGTTCGTTCGGGCGTCCGTCCGACCGTCCTACACCCACGCCCCTTTTGTATATTTTGTGTCTGAGCTTCTTCTTCTCTCATTCAAGTCTAATGAAGTAGTCGTAGTCGTGTTTCTAGTGTACTGGCCTGGGAGCCAGAGAGATCCGCAGTGGGAAAAAAAAGTCTTTTTGTGCCCAATATCGTCCTAGTGCCAATAAACGGCTCGTCTAAGTGCTGCAGCAAGAGTCGTGTCGAGCGTCATGTCAAGCCCGCCAAGTAAAATAAATGTCAAATTGATCGGCGTCCAAGCTTTCTTGGGCCGGGGAGCCGGTAGAACGATACTGTCCGCGTCCCAATACCCATCTGCGAATCGCAAATGCAACGGCCAAATCTCCCCCAGCCCAGTACTACGTATACAATTTACCCCATGCCTAGCTGCATTACACCGCAAGAATAGGGCCTAAATGCCCCATCTCCTAGCCTCGAGATGTCCCTTGCCGGCCTTCCGTGTAACCGCACGTGCGCTGCTTCTTAAACAGGTTTTTGCCCTGTCCGCCTGAAAGCTCCTTTCTCACTGTCACCTTGTAAATGCCAACCCCCCTCGTTCGCCTCACTCCCACAGAGGAAACCCCCCCTCCCCCCCTGGTTACCCAGTGACATCCGGGAACACCGACCAAGATGGGCCAGTAACCGCGACCCCAATGTGTCAGTAACAGCGCGTCCAGCGGGGAAATCGGGCAAGGATCAGGGTTCATCGGTTTTTTTCTGCCCATGTCCACCAGTCCCCTTTCCTTCTTCCTTCTTCGCCTCTTCTTCTTCTGCCCTACCAGTAGCCCCTGCTCCCAAGGGAACCGACCCTCTCGAATGTCTCTGCCTTCGTCCTGCTGGTCATTGTCCCAAGATCCATTTTCTAGACCCCAAATGTTGAGAGGCGAGGGGGAGGGGAGGGGCGTGTGGTCTTTTTTTCGGTGTGATGAGGGACATATTTTTTCAGCATAGCGCAGACCAGACCCTCAAACTAAATTGTCTAGAGAATGGATCTATCAAAGTAGATCAGTCCACAGACACTGCCGGCTTTGCTGTCTACCTGTCGGTCGGCGTGGCCGTTTTTTGTAACGTAACTCGCTCGGGTGAAGAAACCGTTCGTTGTCCAGCCTTCGGCTTCTAACCCAGTCGGGGAAGTTGGTGAGAGAAAGAAAAAGGCTGATGTTCAAACACCACTCAATCAAATGGGGCTTGCCCGTTTTCAATACTCTTCGCCTTCTCGTCAAGTCTTGGTGCAATGTTCTAGATACACTTTTTGCGCCTACTCATAAACTCCCCGACCTGCACCCTTGTCCGCGTGGGGTTAAGATGTTAGAACCCAATGTTACTTTGTTCTTCTGTTTCCTTCTCCCCCCTGTCAAAGAGAGAGCCAGATATACCAGTACCTGCTCGCTGTTTCTTGCCTGTGCTGGCATGCCGCCCGATTTCCTCGTTCATAGGCGATCGAGAACATCAGGTTCAATGGCACCTTGATCTAATCAACTCCCGGGTTTTCTCTAGTCTGGGGGTGTGAGCAAAGAGGAAAGCAGGAAAAACGAAAATGCAACGACAAACTGTTATCGGGTAAGCACTCATCCGGCACATCGTAGCGATCTCCCTTCCATGCCTGCGTGCGCGCCGGCTCGCGCACACACATGCGCACATAAATAAGACTGGCTCTGCGTTAAGAACCCCCCCTCCCAACCTTTTGTATCATAGAAACAACCCTCGTCGCCCTAGTTGGTTGGTTGCTATCCACCCACACACCCAAGGAGGACCAACCATGCGGTCCTCTTTGCGAAGAATAAAAAGAGTTGTTCTCGACGCAGGCCAGCTAGAGGGAATAATAAAAAGTGTTTTATTCCAATTTGTTCAGCTAGTCTATAGCGGGGAAGGACGGTCCCCGCCTCACGGACGAGCGCAGTCTTGCGCCCCCATCTTTTCCTTCAAGGGTGTGTGAATACCTGTCACATCTCACACTTTGTTGCGACGTCGTTACACACGTCCGGCCCTGTAGCGCATGTAACATGGCCCTTTCTGCTGTTGTCCTGTTTCTGTCAGAGTACAGCCTACTCCAATCAGGCACGCCCAGCGACAACTCCGAGACAATTGATCCTCGACGTCAATAACAGACCACAGAGGTACAGAAGGTGAGGAAAGTGGCCTTGAATTAGTTCCTATAAGACAACAGACTGACACGCACACACGCAGGCTTCGCACCAACCTAGCTCACGAACCAACCCACTAGTCGTCCCATCCTCTACCCAATCAGTCCCTTACTTTCTCTCATCCAGTTCCTACTCCCACTTTGGCACTGTAACCGAACCGGGTCTTCGCAGCCCGACCCAGTCAAGCTATGCCTGTCCCGGTAATCTGGCACCATTTGGAGATCCATAGGTTGGTAGCCTGCGCTATGCCCGTCTCGTGTCCCTTCACGGCCTCCGCGGCCTTCTTCACCTGCCCATCCTCCTTCTTCTCAAGCCATGTCCAGGAGCGCAGGCCGAAACAAGATGGTGGTTTTAAAATTCAACGCAAGTAAAAGTCAATGCAGGTCGTTCATAGATCGTGAATGGGGGCATATCGATATTCGTTATATGAAGAAACGAAAAGAAAAAAAAAACAGACATTCAAAACTTTCCCTCCCGGCCTTTTTCATGCATTAGCCAAAAGTTGGCACACTGGCTCGCAACAAAGATTAGAAAAACAGGCGACCGACATGGTACCACGCCCAAAATCTGAGCCCAAGCAAAATTGCCCATCGCAACCGATCTAGCAAGTCGTGCTCAAACGGCGTCGTGTCCGTACTCTGCGGAAATTGTCCACACTGGCGAACGACATGGTATCTCAAGAAACTGAAGAAAAAATGAAGTTGAAAACAAAAATCCCACACAACAATGCTGAAAGAATAATCTTTGTGATTTCCTAAGTGCTACTCCATGAATCAAATCGAAGAAGGAGAACGCCCTACACAAATGCCTTGGCTAAAGTGAACAGCGCCTGTAGCTTGGGAAGCGCGTCGCCAGCGTTAGGTATGTAAACTTGTCGCGCGAATCAGAAGAGAAAATAAATTGGGAATATAAACTGGTAGGCAAGGCTTCGCAAAAGAAGAATAATGTTGTAGCGCCCGCTTATAAATGAAAAATGAAAAGAAAAAATGCTCCAAAATGATGTGTCAGGTTTGGCCGAGTCGGCACTTCTAAAAAGGTTCAAGAAGACTTGCGGGGTTCTTCGGCAGATGATCCGAATCGTAGCGAGACTGAAGCCGCCGGCTGGCTCAGTGCATGGGTGTTCTGTTTGCACCGTCAACCACCTGCGGCATCATGCCACGACCGTCGTTGGTCACGTAGTTGTAGCCAGTCGCTGGTGCGACGCTGCCTGGTGGCATGTCGTCTTGCCGAAACATGCCAGCCTGACCAGTGTTGTAGTTTGGTCGTGGACCTTCCTCAAACGACGTCGTCATAAACGACTGGTTCGGATCCATGGCCACACCGGGTGACACAAACGCGCCCGTCTCCATGTTGGACTGCTGCGTTGCGTATGCATACATGGGCGACCCGTTGGTCCCGTTGGAGCTCGCTTGCCACTGCTGGGGGTACATGTTCTCGCCGGGGCTGGGAAAATCGCTAAAAACGGACTGGCGGCGACTGATGGCGTGGGGGCTCTGCCCGATATCAAGAGTCAGGCTGGAGCCCGTGGCGGAAACACCAGCCTGGCCGTGAACCATGGACCCGTTGTCGACGAAGGTGTGTTGTGAGGCCATGTCGTTCATCATCGGGGGCTGGAACTGAGAACCGCGCATGGGCAATTCACCGATAAAGGCGTCCCCAGGTAAACCTGACAGAGTGGCGGCGTCTGTGCGGACCGATGGCCGCATGGCACCCCCCATAGTAGGTGTCGGTTTCGCCGAGGGCTCGACGTCTTCTTCATCTTTCATGAAAGACCCGACGTCGTCGTTCTCGGACACGTAGCTCTCCGGTACCTTGTCCTCTGCCATGACATAGATCTCCGTTGTGCCATCAATCTCGCCATTCTTGTACCGCTCCTCTTGCCGGGCAACTTTGAAAATTTCCGTCAGGAAAGGCTTCTTGCGGGCATTAGCGTCATTGTCCATGAAAAACGAAGAGAGAGCTTCCGCCGTGGTTTCTTCCAGCTTGGTCACATTAAGACCCAGCTTTCGAATGTCGGGGTGCTGTTTGCTGTTCGGCTCCAGGACGATGCGGAGAATGTGGGCGAGCAGGTGGACACGTTCTTGGTAGAGTTAGTGAAAGATACATTAGCGCAACCGATCCAGCAGAGACGCTTACCTCTTTTGTACAGGTGGTCCGGTTCCTTGTGACGAACCTTGTCGTCTTTGGTAGGACCCCAGGGCTTGGGCCACCAGTCAGGGGCCTTCTCATCACTACCGGTGTAGGGGTGTGTTGACTGCTTCTTTGGCTCAACAGCTTTAACCCAGGCTTTGGCGATGAGCTTGCAGGCTGTTTGCTGGCAGTTCTTGAACCTTTGCTCGTAGAAGGTCCACACAGCATCCGAGTCACCAATCTTGATGCCTCGTCTCGAGGACACAGTCATGGGCGTGTCCTCATCTTCGTTGAGTGGGTTGCGCGGCCTTGGTCGCTTGCGGCCAGATCGAGCAGGGCTACCCCAATCACCAAAAGCTGAGCTCCTACGGCGATCCGCAGCCCTACGCTGGTTGAAGATTTGTCTGTTGAAGGCGGGTTCCTCCTGGTTAAATGTGTCGTCCAGCATGGGGTCGGCACCTAGTCTGATGTCAGCTGCAGCGCTCGGCGAGGCGAAGATGGAAATGGGCTTACCGGTCTCGACTCTGTGCATTACCTGCTGAAACTTGCTCGCATCGAAAAACTGGGCAATGACAGCCTCGGGCAGCTTGTGGCCGCCACTGACCAGTGTTGACGGGGTTCCATCGTCGGCAGCGGCAGCGATAAAGTAGCGTCTTACTGGTACACCACATTGTCTTCGGAGTGCCTCGTCAATGTCCTGTAGAACAAGCGTTAACAAGAGTGAGCATGGGTAAAGTGCTGTGGCGATCGTACCGAGAACTGGGGGCGACGTGTTGGGTCATTGGGCTCAGGAAAGCGGCCATTTTGGGGGCTTATTTGGTATCGCTCCTCATGAAAACTGTTTTGCGTCTGCATTTCGTGGCCATAGCGTTCAGCAGAAAATGAATTGTGTCGGTCTGGCTGATCCTGCGTGAAGCATTGGTGTGAGAAGGATTGGTGGCGAGGGAACGAGTCCCGAGGCCAGTCTTGAACCATGGCAAGAGTTGGCGATGCTCTGCCGCACTGGAGAATGGGTTGGTGATCGTTGGACGGGCTTCAGAGAATAAACGAAGCAAGTAAGTATAATTCCGTTAGAGTAGGCGTGAGAGGGCGCTATAGCATAGCGAGGCTCACGATCAGGGGGTGGTTTATCGAGATACCCAATCGCAGTGTGCTTGCGTCGTGGCGGCGACTGGTAGTGCGTGAGATGGCGACTCGACAAGACGGTGCGAGGAATGTCACCGTAATCTGTCAGGCGAAGAGCAGCAGCATGAGCAGATGGTTGCTGCGTCGAGAGGTATGCTGGTATCGTAATGCTGTGTATGTCGACAGACAGGTCAGCAAAATGATGAATATCAAGGTTGGTGATGTTCGTCTTTTGCGGAGTGGTGATGGGCAAGGCAGGTGTGCGATGCAGGGCGGAAGGCGGTTGAGGTGGAGGCCGTTGATGAAGAGATGGGAGAGTATTTGGGATCGAGCTGGAATGGGGGATGGGAGAGGCAGGTCTTTGAAGGCGAGACAGCGCAACCACTAGAGAGCGTCGCACTGGATGAAGGAAGAGGGACAGGTGCAGGCGCGGAGGAAGAGGTACCAGCGGGGACAGTAACACAGCAGCGTGGCGTGGTGGTACTTGTACCAGTATGCTAGGCTGGGTACCAGCAGTGAGATGTCTCGCCTTGGTGCAGCGCGGCGCGGCAGCGGGCTTGCTGCTGAAGTAGGTCGGCTCCCCAGAGGAGGGGGGTGGTGTGGGAGAGAGGGGGGGGTGCGGGATGTTGGGGACTTGGTGGTAGCGGGAGAAGTAGCCTACCTCTTTTCTTTTAACCGTGTGAAATGGGTGTCTTGAATGATGACGGCGAAGTGCCGTGAGTGCGGAAAAGACGCGAGGGAGAAGGATCAAAGAAGCAAGGCACGCCTATCGGTCAAGAGTACTTTTGGCCGGGGAAATATGCGATATGCTGGCGAACAAGGGTTGACGCGACGTCGAGGCAGATGGGTAGTGAAGCAATGTAGATGGTATAGAGCGAGATTTGACGAGATCAAATGGCGGAGAAGCTGCAGATAAGACCAGAACGGTGGCTAAGGTCGCAGGGGGGCGGTACAAAGGCGATCGAGCAGCGATGCTGTGGTGCTTGAGCAGGCGGTAAGCAGGGTCGCAACAGCAAGAAGCGGTAGGACGAGTCGCCTTTTGCAGCGGCGCGTCGAGAAGCTGGTTGAGAAGAAAGAGAAATGAAGGATGCAGAGAGTCGGATATTGGCCGATCGGAAGGAGCTGCAGCGCGGAGCAAGAGAGTGACGAGATGCAGGGCAGGCGGAGGATGAGCTAAGTAAGTGGTATAACGATGGTGATAATCGTGGGAGCGCGAGCAAGCACGAGGGCAAGAAGCAAGCGCAGATGGGGTAGCACAGCAGAGGAAGGGAATATGTACGACCGGTGCAGTGCTTGCTGGGCGTGCGACGAAGGTGGCCGCAAATTAGCAGCTGGGAGCAGCAGAGGAGCTGCGTGCTGCGTGCTGCGTGGCTCAGGATGCGCGCCAACAAAGACGACGGGACGTGGGACATGGACGGGCAAGGCGAGATCGGTTGGCCCGCTGGCGCAGGACAGGGTCAGTGAAGACGCACGGCAGCAGTAGCAGCAGCAGCGTCGCAGGGTAGCAGCAAAGGCCAGACTTGGTCTCAAGGCTGGCACCAGGGTGCGTCGTCGTCGTCTTGGTACTTGGGTAGCGCAGCGCCGGGCGTGAGAACAGGCAGAAGAGGCAAACAAAACACAAGCTGGCGGTGCGGACGGAACGGAGCACGTCGAGAGAATATGTACTGCGCATCGAGTTAGCCAGCAAGCCAAGCCAGGACTAGCTGCGGTAGCAGCCAAGTGGGCGGCGACGGGTACGGGACGGATGGGGTAGCGGCCAATCGTTCAATTAACACCCAGTATTATGGGGTTCGGTTTTTATTTTATTTTTCTCATTCTATTTTGGCGTGCTGGGGGGAAGGGGGAGAAGAGAGGATAGGGAGGGGGGGGNCGTGTGGGTTGTGAGTTGCGAGTACCTACCTAGTGGTGGTGGTGGTGGTGGTGGTAATAATAGTGGTAAGTTGCTGGCGTCCACGACCCCACGGAGCTGCGTGCTCCACGGCAGAGGGTGGAGGACGGGTGATTGAGCAAGAGAGCGAGCTAGATTGGACTAGAGAGCGAGAGCAAGCTCGCACCAGGGGTTTTGTAAGCTTGGACAAGGCGTCGAGTCCTGTATGATGATGATGATGTTTTGTGCGGCGTTGATGAGAGGCAGGGATCAGACGACCGGTGGCGTTTGGAGGAGAATGTGAGTTCGAGAGAGGCTGCAGATGACGTTTAGGGGCCGTCTAGTCGTGGGCGCTCGGAGAGACGGACAAGCTGGATGGAAGCCAAGAACGCGGCACATCATCGTCGAGGTCGTCGTTGGTGGTTGCGTTTGCTTGTGCTATTGCTCCGGCCGGTTGACAGCGATGGATGGATGGAGGGAGGGAGGGGTGCGGCGGGTAGGTGGGATGGACGTCTCTTGTTTCTTTTTCCTTCTTTCTTTTGTTGCTGGCTAGCTGGGGTCTTGTCATGCAGCAGCTCTTAGGGGGAGTGCGAGAGAGTCGGGTGTGTGGGAGCGTGAATGATGGTGGTGAGGCGTGATGGGCTTGTGGGGATGGAGGGTAGCCTTGGTGGGCTGGCTGGTGGGTGGACTGGCTGGTGGGCTGGTGGCCAGGTTAGGTAGCTGGCCAACCCCAATGGATTGGACGGCCAGCAGGGCCAAGAAGAAGAAAAAAAAGAAGAAGTCGAGGACTAATAAGTCGAACAAGATTTGATCAAGGGAAATTGCATCTTGGTCACTCCAACATCTCTGGCTTGATCCTGATCATCATTTCCATACTCAAGCAGGGGCTGCTAAGCTTTGCTAGAGCCACTGGCGTTGCCACTAACACGCTGGAGTCCACCCACACCCAAGGGCCACTCAGGGCCGCCCTGGCAGCTGCCAGGTGGCACTTTACAGCGGCAACAGGGCGTTTGCCACTGTA
>JANAKD010000675.1:0-14641 GCA_027627215.1 Lecanicillium saksenae | reverse complement strand
CCTGTGCTCCTCGAACTCGGCGGCAAAGCACCCTCTATCGTCCTTGAAGGCGCCGACCTCAACCTTGCGGCACAGCAGTGCGTCCTGGGAGCGTTTCTGCACGCAGGACAGATTTGCATGAGCACGGAGCGTATCCTTGTGCACGAGAGCATCAAGGACGCCTTTGTGGCGCGAGTTGTAGAAACGGCCACGGCCATGTACGACCGGCCTGGCCAGGACGCACCGGTCCTGATCATGGAGTCGGCGGTATCGAGGATGCGGCGAGAACACTGAGGGCAGGTACATCTGTCCGAGCTTCCGTGCCACTGGGATATATTCACGTTTGCCGAGTCTGTTTCTTGATTCCTGACCTCGTGCGTATTAGTGTCTTCTCTGCTGTTAAGTCGTCGACAACAAACTTCCAATGCATATTAATCTACGCCTTTAACCTGCGAGAAACGAGGGCCTACGCCGTTCTTCTATGGTGTGAGAGTTGGATGACCCCAACACCATTTTCTTTTGCGAGCGCGTCTCGCGTTTCGCCCGTAAGATTATCTGTCGTTATTGAAAAGGGGTAGAGATGAATGTCAGCCACTGTTGATGGAGGACTACTCAAGATGCCTTGTCAATGCGGTGTGGTGTAGGTGGATAACCACGCTAGGCCAGCGGGTTGGACATATGGGACAAAAAAGTGCCACTATTGTGTGGCGCTTTTCGGTGTAGCAGTCCCCAACAGAGTCCTAACCGACGGGCGTTAGTCTCGTGCCGGCGAGGCGGCGAACAAGGGAGGGGTCTCTGTTGCCATTTTTTGTAACTTGTAGGTTGTCCCGGCGCCTTACGAAATGAAAATATACCAAGCAAACAAAGTAGAAGAGAGAATCATGGGTACAGCTGTTGCGAGCTCAGCGGAACCAGAGCAGAAAGGTCCGAGGCAACGGCAGCATTCACACCCACGCCCATGATTGCGAGAGATGACGATGATGTTGGCCGAGTTCGCAGCTCCAACTCCAGTTAAACGAAGACGTCGTCCATGTTCTCGTTTCTGTCCGACGTACGTAGGTCGCGTTTCTGCGTGCTCAACTACCTTTACCAGTTCGAGCCGGCATAGGACCGAATGCATGGGCGAAGGACACAACTTAATGATCAGATAAAATGAACGTAAAATAGGATAAACTTTGGGACGCCTGATCCTGGCTCGTTTACAATGTTTGTATGTCCGCTAGAATGGTGTTTTCCGTTGCTCCAGCCTGTAAAATTGTCAGACTTTACCAACAACGGCACAGTCATCGCGCTCTCGTCATGCTTCCCATGGGTGTCGTGCTCCTCGTTTTATTATTCCACCAATAGAAATTTCAAGTCGGATTTACTGTATTGCATTCCTACATCTTCGTGGAAGGCTTCGAGTGCGGTGCGTAGTGGTGACCGAGGAGAAGACGGAAGAAACTATCACAAAAATTCATATGAGAAAGAAGTACTGAAACGGTCCAAGCTAAGGATATTAAAAATGTGACTAGGTGACTACTACGAGTATCGTGAAGCTGAACCAGAAGAACAACGACGTCACGCCACGAGAGACGGACGAGGAGACCCTGCGAGTGCGGATCTGGAGGCGTTATGTGGCAACCAGCGCCTCTTCTACAAGGACGGCGCCACCGTCAAGGACGAGCTACCGCACAGTGACAAGTCAGTGTTTACACACGGGGACCTTGCGCCCGGAGTATCATGGTGGATGATGCAGGCCGCATCATGGCGGTGCTGGACTGGGAGTATGCGGGCTGGTACCCAGACTACTGGGAGTACATGCAGATGATGAAGTTTTGCGATCCGTTCGAGTGTGAGTGGCAACGATGGATGACGCAGACGAGACCTCGGCCGTGGGATATCAGAGCGTTCCGAAAGGCGTGGCGCGTACTGTTTCGACTCTCTGCTTTTAGCTTCATTGGTTGTAGCGCGTACACAACACAGAGCCCAATCGTGCCATAGGAGTAGCATATTTGCAGCGGCGAAGACAAGAGGGCAAACAACTGGCCAGGAATTGACTGAACAAGGGGTTCCAAATCGCGGGCGAGAGCAGCACAAAGGCACAAGGGCGCAAAGCTACAAAGGCGCAAGCGGACAGCTACTACGTCCGCCAGCAATAGGACAAGGGTAACGCTACTAGCCACCAACCGGCCATCAAGCAGCTTGGCAAGAACAGCACAAGCGCTCTCGAGCCAGGAACGATGGCTGGGAACTGACACATCCAGTAAGTCACTCATGGACGTTCCGATCGAGAAAGGTGACAATAGGAGGCCTAGAAACTCGGATTTGAGGCTAGCGACGGCTGCAAAAATGGTTGCGGAAGACATTGAGCGATTCGAACCTAGGAGTCGGACCAAAAGCAGCCAACTTCGATCCTGCCCGGCGAGCTGCAAGCATGCGCACGCCCTTAAAGCAGCCACGATACTCTATGCAATGCTCTCGCTACTAGAGGAGCTATCTAGAACCTTTTGGGGGCCAGGAGGTCCCAACTCCAGACAGCACGTCCTAAAATCCTATCGCGAACCGCTTTTGGACGCTATCGATGGTAGATATCTAGTTTCTCGATGTCGTTTCTAGCATCCTCTAGAATTACCAGCTTCTCTATGTACTGAGTCCTCTCTAGAGATAGAGCGCAGCTTTCTGTGGCTATATGACCCAATTCGTCATCGTGGAGGCTTCCTGATATGAAGGCGATCGCTGATGATAACCTTGGCGTTGAACTGCTGAGGACAACAATTTAATGTTAGGTTTTCTAACGGAGGTTTTCTTTGTGTTGGTAGTGGGCACAGCTGCAAGAATCTCAAACCCAGTGTTAGATCATTGAACTGGGCCTTTTCTGTGCATGAGCCGCAGGCATTCGCTGAACTGTCCCATAATTCCTCTGGTACACATAGCCTCTCAGCTACGAATGAGTGCCTCAGCCAGAGTCTCCAGTGTTGTCGCCACCGCATGATGTCGCTGCTCTGTGCTCCAGGTGCGTAATGTACCATTCATATAACTGTTCCCATGACAATACCTTATCTACAAGACTATCATGCTCTTCAGCATCACCGGTATTGTATGATTTGCAGAAGCTATTGAATGAGCTCGTGTGATAGCAGAGTATCTTGTCAACACCTCGCTTTCGCATTTCCGACAGTCGCCGGCAGCGCAGGCGACAGTCGCGCAGGTGACCCAGAGTCATATTGCTGTAGGGATTCAATATAGGAGATGAGCCTAGCCTTCTACCTCGACAAGGCAGGGAGACACCCATCCATCTTATAGCCATTGCGCAAGGCTCATCTCATCTTCCACCTGCTCCAATTGGCAATGGTCCTTTGACCAGTTCCCCATAGCATGAAGTCACCAACTGGAGTGCACGGGGCATGACCCCCGGTATCTGCTGCGGGCTTCGCAGATCGCCTGTCGGGTCGGGGGGATATGACTAGAGCCCGATAAAGAAGGACATATGTGCCGCTCTACATGCTGATTCGTCGGCTAGCTGCGCTGTCGGGCAGCCAACCACCCGCAGTGTCGTCGTCATGCTACTCATAGCACACGAAGGCTCGGCTCCAGCCCTAGACAGCATGTGGTACTGTCGATTATTATCAGTCTAGCGTTGTTGAAGGTGCCGAGAGTTGCCTCTCTTTTGGCCGGTTGGTTATTTGTAGTGGCAAGTTAAGAGTTCAAAAAGGGCAGGTACCATCTGGATGGCCTTGTTGGGGAACTGCTATTTCTGGTGGTTCTGTATCAGACGGCATGTCTTACAAGTATTTCCGGAAAAGTTGCACTGATGCGTTTCCCTTGCTGGCCTAAACCCTCCAAACAAGGCTTCCTTGATGCTTCAAGGCTCACTGGCTCATTTTCAAGGCTTGACTACCTACTTCTTGATTCGACGCCGCGATGCGCTAGGGAACCTGGTCGCCGCCATCAGTAGCTTTTGACTCGGATCCAATAACTGTAGTAACAACAGGCGCATGTAATCCTTGGGCCGCCAGAGGCTGACTTTTCAGGACGCAAAGGCCTTTGCTAGTGGACAGTTTCCCACATTAACTCCGCTGGCCAGTGACGATCTATGGGGTTTGCCCTTGTCAGTGTGCCCAGCATTGCCCTGTCTCAGGTGCAAACCAGCAGCCTCACCAACCAATCCAACCAGAGACTACATCAGCGCTCAAGTGCTCAACTGCTGCGTCCGAAGCCTTCGACCGCTACGACACCTCGAGTCCTGCTTTTACGTATCGGCGAAGGAAGTTTGATATTAATGATACCACCAAGACGGCTATCCGGCTCTGGTAGTGTCCGAATTTGCCCCTTCATGACCACGATGGTTCATGCAAATGCGACCCGCCAGTGCTCCTCAAAAACTTTCGAGTTGCCTCCTTTTCCGCCACGGTGAAGTCAGTAAGCGGCCCCTTTGCATTCCCTAGTTTGGTAGGGTCGAGCTCCTTTGCATGCTTTGTGATGGGTAAATCAACAGTATGAACAAAACGGACTTGATTTCATCGGTCATGGCATGGCACGCCTGGTTGTCAGTCTTGCTGTCGTCCAGTTGTTAATGGTACGCTATCAACAGGCTGATGGTTTTCCGGCTGCGTCATCGCCTCCAACAGGCACATAGCCTCCCATTTGTCCTGTCTATTTCCGTCATAGGCAGTTTTGGACCATGGCTTTTCAGAGGCTCATTGAGCCAATTGTCTAGTTGTTTAAATACACCCCAAGGACGATGCCGGACTTTTGGCAGCTTTCTGCCATTCTATCTGAAATAGTATTTCTTCTATGCAGGCGCATGGCTCGCCGTCAAGTTTTACCCTTCGGGCCGCTAACCCTCGCGACTGTAACAGGCTGTTGAGTCCACTAGTCGAGCGCGTCCACAGTGCTATGTCCTGGTCTTGACTTGTCCGCTTGGTGATTTTTGCATCTGTCCGCTTTCACTCATCCTCCTGTTAGCTGTGCCTAGGCAGCTCGTCCAACAGAATTGCACCGGGTTTCCAGAGCCGTAGCATAAGAATGGCACAATTTTGGCATTAGGAACCGCATATATGTGGTAGTATTGCCTCACACACTAGCACCTGCGTGGCCAAGGATGCGATTCCTCCGACACCCACGACATGGACGGCAGCGTAATGGAAAGGAATAGGCCAAGAGATAGGACGAATGAAAGCGTTTCTAGAAGTCTTCAGGGCATTATGCGCAGGCTGGATCATCTAAATCACAAATATGGCATCGATGTTTATCTCTGCGCTAGATACAAGAGATACTTTGAGTACACCACATCACCTTCATTTCGTCCCACAGCGCTTGATATCGTAAGTGTCACGCCCACACCGCAGCACATGCGCTCACCATATACAGGGGAACAGCTACAGGCCGGTGCGAAGGCATCCATCGGACTTTGGCAGGAGAGCTAGTCATGTAGCAATATGCGACCAGAGCCGGCGTGCGCTTCCAACTGCAAGACCATCTAATGCAATCGAAGTGAGCCGTTCTATGGAAGAAACTTTCGACAAGCCAAACCAGGATATGAGCTGCTAGCATCACCTTATTATTGTGACCGAGCCTCGTCACATGCTTCTTCGACAGTCACATCTAGTACAACCATGAGTTGTTTCTTCAGGCAGAATTATAAGGAGCTCAATTTCATGGTCGAATACCCGTTTCCTAGCAAACAAAATAAGTATCCGTCCAACCCTGGCAACGGGCGCTAGATGAAACTACGCCTGGGAGGGGAATCCGTAGGCCCTGCTGGCTCTTGCGTGTTACTCTCGAAGAACAGGCAGCAACTCAAAGTAGTAGGGAGGAATTGGAGGTTTTGTTCTTGAAGACATGAAGGCGCATACTGGGCAGATGAAGTTTCGAATCAGCCGATTCAACTCTTCGTTTCTGAGACATCAAGTTGTACCTAGGCAGCTCGTCCAACAGAATTGCACCGGCCATGGTCCACCATCGAACCTCCTCGGCGCATTTGTTGCAATAATATAAATTGGATCCAAATCTTCAAAACCCCGTCTCAGTGATTGGTCGACATCACTTCTGTGTGTTTTCGACATTCAGGGCGGACCATGTGGTGGATAGCCTTCATCATGGCGGGTTGAGTAGAAAAGTATCTATAGCATCCATCCAAGACAGCGGTTCGTGCCACATGGCAACTCGAGTCGCGTGGCTTTTGATGACACTTACTCTCTTCCCTTCAGTTCCGTATCTGGAAGCGCCGCCAAATTGCCTCCCTCAGCGTAACTGCATCAATAGAAACCCCCAAAACATCCCTCTTTTTTTCCATCTCTAGGCTCCGTTTTCAAGCTCGCTTACAGGCTCCGTTTCCTACCATCCACCTCTTCTTCTTGTTTCCGTTCGACGCGGGTTTCCTCTTTGTTGGTAAAAACCTTCCTCTTTGCTGATGCTGGCGCTAGGGCTGGTTCCACTTCGACGACAATCTCTCTGTTTCTCGTCCGCGCAGGCTGATGCTTCTGAGCTACATAGATAAGCTGTTACCGGCAAATACTTTCGTAGGTCAGAATCCAGTATCCAGCTCATGAAGGCCGACGTGGAGGCGGAAATTCGAAAGGGTAAGAACCAGAAATGGAAAGGAGCCAGGAATTGCAAGAAGTCCTAGAGCGGGATGCGACAACTGATTCATACTCGGCTCACCGTTGCAAATGGCAAGGGCATTTAAGAGGATAGGACACCTGTGTAAAAGTTACGTCACTCAGGCAAAATCAAAACTCCAGAGCAACAATGCCAACAAACAAAAAGATAGCATGGAAAAGCGCGAAATGCTTCAATGAGATCCGGGCAATGAGCCAGGCCTCCATGGAACAGAGCCGAAAAGGAACCTTTTGCGTGACTCCATTCCACGCAGGACCGTGGACTGCTGAGCAGTGCCAGCACGTTGACACCTTGTTACGCTTGCAATCGTACGGCATTATTCCCCTATGTGGTGTTAATCCCACAGGAATCTACTGGGAACAAATCGATGGGGAATACATTCATACGAGAACACTTTCCGATTTTCTCTTCCTCATCCGACATGGAGCCGAAACGGAGCGTTTCTTAGACAAGATCAAGGAGGACAAAAGGCTCAACAAACAAGTGAGGGACTGTGTTTCCAATACAAACATTTGTATCCTGACAGACGCCCCAACAACCATACAACGACGAGCTCCAAGTATGGAGCAACTATACAAGCAGCCCTTTACTGTCAAAGAGAGTGCCTGCGGGGTAACAACGCTGGAAGGCTGCTGCTTGGAGGGAGTCAGTGCAATTACAGCTGCAGGTGTCTACATCTGCCGTGTCTTGTTGAAGATCGAACGCAATGATTTCGTGACACGGTCAGACTCGAGCGTGGCACAGATGATCCAGAAACTTCACTTGCTCCAAACTATAGAGCAATATGCACGAGAATCCCTGTCAGAGACAGAAAATGAGTATATTACGCCGCCCTTCACCCATTCAAGAAGTGGAAACTGCATATTGGCACGCAAAAATGACGCGGAGGCACCAGAGACTGCTATTTGCCCTTCCAACCTGGTGAACATAAAATATCTAAGCAATGAAATTTGGGAAAATATCTATATATTCCTATCTCCTATTGCGCGATGTCAACTGTCGAAAACAAATGTGCAAACGAGAGCACTACATAAATATCGTCCAGCACAAAGGTGCCACGACAGGCTATGGGCAACCATTTTTAAGGATGAAAGTTGGATCCAAAAATCAGGGATCAGGATCTAGATGTCGTGCTTCTGACGCGCGATTTTGATCCACTGTTCCAGTCCATGCTATCATTTAAAAAGGAAAATGGACGCGACAGCAAATTCGAAACAGGTGAGACGCCACATATAGTAATCTCTATTACTCGAGGGACTCCCTCGTCGCCCTCTTCGAGACAACGATTAGCGTGCGACCCTTTTAACGCCAAGTTATATCTAAGAGCGTTTATTTCGAGTCTCGCGTTTAAAGACATCGACATCAAGCGAATAGCGGTCAACTTTGCGGCCTTTACGTTGAACATCGTGGATGTGGTAAAACCTGACCACCATATAAATGTGACCAACGAATGCAAAATGGTACAGTCGTGGACGATACAAGCATTATTCTACGGCGCGTCAAAAGATATTCACGTTATTAAAGCTTCTCCAGCCAACACGCAAGGCTTTATTCACGGCAGTAAAAGTCTTGATGCCTATTTTTTTTCGTGCCGGATAGTTATAGCAGCCTCAGATCTGAACAATCAATTCTCAGGAAGGTCCTAGAAGAGATACCAGCAGAAGAAGTTGCATGATAATTCCTGCTCTGTCGCAGGCTCACTAGTGCTGCGCCTGGAGGTGGTTAAGGCGGACCCAGAGCCTGAAATGACGTTGGATAATCCTTGAATAGGTCAGAACCTTATATCATAAAAGGTACGTAATTGTGCTGAGCCTTATCGGTCCAGACCGTAGGAATGGGCGTCGTATCTCCTTCACACATGAGCATCTGCCGAATATGATCGATACAGTGTTCTCCAGATTGTATTAGAATGCTGTACAAAGGGCGAAAGGTGTTTCGATTTCCAATACCTCGATGAATTAATTTTGTGCCTGTCACCTGGTGCAGTTCTGAGTAAAAGTCGGACCAGACAGCCATGCGAAGTTGATTCTGATAGGATTGTCAGCTTCCATACGGCTGTAATACCCTATTAACCCACCAAACAATGCAGAGTATGAAAAACATCAAGACTGGGGGTGCATAGTTAGCGCTAGCAAGTTTTTGTCTTGGCCACATTCCAAGACGTACCCAGCCATATAACCTCCAGCCGCATCATTCCAGTATTCGTCTTTGGCCGCTCCAAAAGCTTCGATAGCATCGTCTTTCGTTATACGAAAATAGCGCCCTAAAGGTATGATCACGTTAACACTACGCTAATGTATAGCATTGTTAGAGTTCCAACTGCCTCTCGTCAAGTCCTCCCAGGCCTCATCATCTACTTCATGAGTGTAGCGAACAGGCCCAGGATTTGGCACGGCAAAAGTCCCATTATCCAAAAGCATCGGACTTCCCGTAAATGTCACACTTTGGGATTTGATGAATGGCTTCGCGGGGGCTTGGTTCAAGTCAGCGAAGAAATCGGGTGGACTTCATGCTATCGTCCCGCAAGACTCACCGAAGTCGGTAGCACGAATCAAAGTGCCAGTATCATGGCTCTTCTGCTGTCCAATCGCGAGCCCACCGAGGAACCCGCCAATGAGTATCACTAAACAGGCCAAAGTCCAAACGACAGTTCTCGCCTCTGAACGGTCTTGTCAGGGACCTGGAGGCTATATTAATAAAGTCGGAAATGTCTTATCACAGCTGGTTTATCTGACTCCCTTGGTCCTTACAGGTTGTTAGCCTGAGCTGAGAAGTTGACTCAGCTAGTGCCGATGCTTAGAGTGAGAGTAATTCTCATTGCTTCCCGATCAATTGATATGTGAGGGGCTGGAAAGATTTCTTCTGTCTTTCTAACGATCTCATTACAAAAGGTAGAATCCACGTAAGCATAGAAGAGGCGGTCAAACGTACATCTTGTTACTGGAAACTAATTACATGATGTGCCCGTGTGGTTGTACGGACCCATGGTTCTATGAGCTCCCGGATAAAAATAATAATAATATTAATAACAATTAAATCAAAACAAAACAAATTCTTCAGGTCTTGATTGGCCATCGCTGCCTCATCCACCTACCATAACGGTAAATGAGGAACGGCACTGGCACAAAGGCCAGCGCGATGAATCCCAGCAGCGAGTTACCCCATCCGAGACCTAGGTGACCATACATGGGCGGGGCAGCCAATGGCAAGAAGGTGCCAATTGTGCAACGGAGAACAGCAAAGCCAGCCAAGGCGCTGGCAGCGTACTCGGGAAAGGCGTCGATGATATACGAATTGGCTGGTGTCCAGGTACCAATAAAGCCGGCAGAGAAGGGAATAATGCCGATAACGGGAATAATCCAATGAGTCTGCTTGTCGGCGGCCCATCCGTACCAGAAGAAGCTGATGGGGATGAGAATGGCAAAGTAGGTGCAATAGGGGATGCGCATCTCGGGCTCATAGATACCGTCATTGGCCTTAGTCATACGCATGACAGTGCGGTCGGAGAACATGGCGAAGATTGTGATGGAGATCATGTAGCCAATCATAAGGGAGAAGTATGGTAGGCTAGAGACGCCCAGGGACCAGCCATAGTTGCCAAAGAAGACTGTAGGCATGGTGTTAAAGAGGAGATACAGGCAGCCATAATTAAAGGCAATATACAAGGACAGACTGAACAGGATTGCTGACTGGAATAACATTTTAATGGGGCGCGTCAGGCCGAGGAAGATGTGCTGTCGCGTTGTGAGCACAGGCTTGCTGGGGTCGATGTAGCAGCTGCGCAGCTCTGGGCGGTTAAGCTCAGCGCGGAGCTTCTCTGTCTTGGCTTGCATGAGTACACGTGCGTTTGTCTCCTTGTTGCCAAACACCATGGCTGCGATGACGATGATGCCCGGAATGAAGGAGATCCAGTTCGCCCAGCGCCATTTGATCGTCTGCGCGACAAAACCACCCACAACTGACGCGAGGGAAGGGCCAAGGATAGGCCCTAGCATCCAGATAGTAGTGGCTTTACCGCGCTGGCTGATCTGGAACAGGTCCGAGATGATAGCGCCGCCGACGGTTTGGCAGGCCGAGCTACCGACACCACACATGAAGCGGAAGAAGATGAGGGTGTCGATGGAGGGGGCAAGGGCGCAGCCGATGAGCCAGAGGCAGAAGAAGAGGTTTGAGGTGATCATAATAATGTTGCGGCCGTAGATCTCAGAGAGCGGCGAGAGGACGAGAGGGCCGACGGCGTAGCCAAGGAGGAAGATGCTGACGGGCATACTGCCAAGGACTGCACTTTTGACATGGAACTCGCTCTCGATCTGGTCGACTGCGGGGGCCAGGATGGATGAGGACCAGGCTGTCATGAAAGTGATGGCTGAAAGGAGATAGAGCATGAGCCACTTGCGAAAGGGTGTAAAGTTGAGGGGCATGGCAGGATCATCTTGGCTCTCCCAGCCCACGACGCCGTTTTCGAGGTCCATGAGGGGCAGGACTGTTGAAGGAAGCTGCTCCTTGGTTTTCTTTTTTGATAGTCTGTTGAATGCATTCCGACAGCTTGCGCCTGTGGCGCCCTTTTCAATATCGAGGCACACGGCATCGTCCTAGAATTGCGACGGATTAGTTGGATCTGCATATCCATTTGTGCGCGCTGAGATATGGCAGTGGACATGCAATTTCCATCCAATAGCCGCTCGGTTATACATACTCTTTCCTCTTCACGCCTGTCGTCCAGAGGCTCGGTTATAGGTGACGATGCAGAACCTGCCGCCTCTTCGTGGATATGATCGCCACCAGCCACTGCCTCAGTCTCCGTATCCGTCTCCTCTCCTGAGCTTACATGAGGTAATTTGACGACATTATGCGGCTGGATGTCCTTGCTTTTGCCCATATTTGCGAGACAGCGAGAGAAACCTGTCCGCTTGCTGAAAGTGGTTTGCGCTTACCAGTATAGAAGGCTTACAAGCTGTTGACTCGACGTTTTCTGGCTATGTCGCTGCTAACAATGGACAAGAGATGTGCTGATAATCAGAAACAGTGCTACTAGAGCTGGAAATACAACGGACACGGCAAACTATTCCAAAAGCTCTGTAGCCCTGGTCGTATATCCGGCTGTGTGGAGCATTTCGCTGTTTCGGCCTTTCGCAGATGTGCACGGTCGTTTTCTAAAGTAAGGCCCGAAGGCACAAGTTGGGCCTAGAAAAATGGGGCGCCTCAGTAAGGCCGAGGACTCAGTCATTTCGGTTCTGGGCTGATAAACTCAATTACGACTCTGGATTCGGTAGAAGTGGAGGCGGCTATTTCAAGAAGGCGTATGCGAAGAATCTCATTTATCTCCATCAATTGTTTCAAGAACCAACGCAGATAATAAGCTATAACCATTATACAAATCTTGAATGCTATATTAAATTAGTTTGCTGTACTGCAGTACCCGGCAGTCCCCTGCTGAGCTAAGCAAAGGCGGATTATGGGCGCCCCTGTATTGGCCGCCGGATTATGTTGCTTGGTCTTATGTGCCCTGACTGGCAATTGTTGTCGCCTATACCATTTGCGTATTGTTTTTTTCTATAGCATCATACTATCTATTATTATTTTATAGCTGTAATATGACCTATTCTCTCAGAAATATATTATATTTAATTTTTTTACTAGTGTTAGACCTCTCTTAAGGTGTTGAGGTCGGCCAAGATTGGCCTGCCTGTACAGGTGATCGGGCTTATGGTGTAGCGGTGGTATTGGGTTATGCCGCGGGCATCCGGCCGGGGCTGTTACATGCGTGCCTGTCACAAGTGACGGCTTGCACGTATCAAGCAACGGCTTTATAGCCAAAGCCGTCTAGCACTTACAAGAGTACAAGAGTGCTAGAACAACGAATCTATTCGTTACTTTTGACTGCATATTGTACAGTAAAGGAAATTGTAGAACAGCGATTCTATTGACTGCTGACCTAGTCTTGAATAGAGACTCATTAGGAATAACGGGCTGTCAGCAATCCCTGACCTTCAGCAGGCTGATCCTGACGGACCTCATCAGAGGTCTAACAAGGGCTTTACTTACTGATAACAGTTAGGTCAAATATTCCCAACTATGTACAAGACGATAATGGCCTAATCAGAAACTGGTTGTTAAAGCTTTTGACTAGTAATATTACTGTAGAGAAAGGGGGTGGCTAAGTGGGGTATTGTACGCTCTCTCTGCGGGCTGTTTTCGGGTTGGCGGCATGTGGTTCAGTCGTCGGGTCGTATGATCATGACATGATATTACTTGGTCGATTCAGTTGTAGCTGCATTTAGAAGTTTTGGAGCGGGCTCATCTTGAGTATCAAGACTCCATACTGATTCTGGTCTGTCAGTCTCATCTAAAAAGCATGATACAATATCAAGTCTGTTTCCAAGTTGTTGGAAAGGGTTACTCAATCTATCTCACAATCTTATTAAAAAGAGAATTAATGGAAAATAAAAATGAAAGAGATCTTCTGAGCCTCTCCTTAATATCCTTTGTAAGCACTGACCATGCTGTTGGTTGGGCAGGCAAAGTGTTGACAGGGAGATATCGCAACTCGCCATTCAAGAGGTAGGGAGAAGTTGGGCAAACTCTCAGAGCCAAGATGCTGGAGCTTGTATCCTTACAATCCTCGGTACCTGGACGTCATTCCCATACACGACGTGGGTGTAGACTTACTGGAAAATCAATTAGAAAACCAAATGCCGTCCTCAAGTGCCGATCATCTCAAGTTCTTATAAACGCCTTACAGACTAGGATATTGAGCAGCGGGACAATGCGGTAAATCATTCTGTTGGATACGCGGGAGTGTAGTTAAATTAAGACAGGGTCAGTGTAGCAAATTATTAAGCCAAATCTCATGATTGAGCCTGGAGTTCGTTCATGACCATCAGCCACAGTAAATCGTTACACCTGATACACGCATACTTTATGTTGGATTAACTCCAGCGTGCGGTTAAAAAAATATGTATACGAGTTACGAGAGTAGCTATTGTGGCTGATGAGTCGGGCAGCATGGGGTTGGGGGTTGGGCTATAACCCCATGCTCGACGCAGAACGAACAAGAACGGAAGAACGAAGCAATAACATCATTAGATTTGCTGATTAATTCAATATGCAAACCACCTCGTGAATTTAAGTTACGTACCTCGAATCTAACATTTTAGCGTCAAATCAACATGCAGTTTGCAGTCAACCTAACACATTCCGCTTTCAGGGTAATTTTACGCTGACTCGACAATAGAAGGTATCCGAAATGTGATTTCAGCCACTTCCCTAACAGCAAAGCGTTAGCAACGTAGGAGTAAAACGGCCTACGTCACGTGGGGAATGAAGCCCCTGCCATGTAGGCAAATATTAAAATGCAACCTTAAGAGCCTTCTTGTCTGTAAGATGGAAGAGCGCTTTCTCAGTCTTCCCTATTCCCACCCCCCCTTCATTTTATTATCATAATACCCGGCAGTTGGCAACAGAAACCACGAAGAGTAGTACGGTTTCTGATATAAACAGTACAATGGAAAACGTGCAAAATGGTATGGTATATGTGGAAGGCAACGAAGGCCTTTCCCCAGCTCACTCCAGGTTTTTGGTCGATCGACACGGCACAGCCAATCTACAGCCGTTGCCCGATCCTACACTGGCAGACCCTCTCAACTGGCCGCAACGCAAGGCAAGTAAAACTTCTACTCTAATCTGTGTAGTAAATTGTTTACAGAAAAGTGACACTAACGAAACTGATGTTACTAGAAACTGGCAAACACGTTATTAGTCGTATTTCACGCATGTATTTGCTCTTTTACCGCATCATCTGTTCACCACCACCTTCCTATACCTCCCGGCACCATGTCTCAGGATATCAAGGTCGGCGAGCTGCCAATTTTAGCTACCGATGCCCATGTCAAGTACATCCAGGGCCTCGACTCCAAGACCGACGAGCTAGACTATTGGCTCACCGAGCATCTGCGTTTGAACGGTGTCTACTGGGGTCTAAACGCCCTGCATCTCTTGCGCCGCCCCGATGCGCTCCCTCGCCAAGACACAATAGACTTTATCCTTTCGTGTCAGCATG
>JANAKD010000674.1:0-14649 GCA_027627215.1 Lecanicillium saksenae | reverse complement strand
CCGCCCACACGCACCCCAGTGGCTTGACCAGATTGAGTCAATAGTAGTTGTCGATGCTCAAAAACAATGGACCATTCCGGCCATATTTACACGTACAACATACTTCTCCATAAGTTCTCTGAGGAGGTCTCGCCGGCAGCGGTAGCAAAATGCCGTGCTTGCGTTGTCCATAGATAAACGTGGTGTACCCGTCATCCCGCCTGCGCACGCGAGTGCATCAATCCCTCGTCCCTCAAGCTCTTGGTTCCTTCCACAAGAGAGCCAAATACAATTCCCTAATTCATTTCCTTCGCTCCTTTTTTTCAGTTTGTTTCCAGTTTTCTTTTCCACGGTAACAGAATCTGGGTAGTCAGGTACTACCCTTTTCTTGTTTTCTCATCGCCTCGACAAACTACCATCGGTTCCCGATCCGGAATCAGATTTCAGTACTCGTTTGGCAAAAGGCATAAACTCAGAACAACTGCCTTCATTCTCCACTTCCTATTATATCATTCGCTTCTAGACTCCTAACGATTTCTGTCTTATTCGCTTTGGATACCGATTCTTTTCCGCCATTTTCCTTAACACAACAAAATCACCATTTACACGGCCAGGCCAGAATTGTAAAGACATGGGCGTCCACGAGCAGACGCGCCTCATCGCGCCAGCCTTTCCGCCTCGCAGCATCAGGACGGTTGTGCTCTCGTTCTTCGGAACATGTCTCTTCTTTTCCTTTTACAGCCTCTCGCGGATGCCCGAGGCCTCCCGGTACCCGTACTACATCTACGACCACATCGCCAACTACTTTGAGCCGGGCGTCTACAATAACACGCTGTATCAAAATGGCACCGAGGCCGCCGTGCACGCTCACTGGAACTTTAGCGAGCCGTGCCAGAATTTCCCCAGCATGGACGATGTCATGGTGGTGATGAAGACGGGCGCCACCGAGTCGTTTGAGAAGATGCCGACGCAGCTGCTCACTGGCTTACAATGCATTCCCGATTTTTTGCTCTTCTCTGATTTGGTATGCTCATTTTATTCTTTTTCCAGTCATTTGTTAATAAATTAGGAACAACAAATTGGCAAATATCACATTTACAACGCACTCGACGGAGTTGAAGACATCCTGACCAGCGATCGCACCGAGTTCCTCCTGTATCAAGCACAGCAAGACTGCCCCGTTTCGCAAAAAGAATGCACCAACGGTATGAATGGAGGCTGGGATCTGGACAAGTACAAGTTTTTGAGCATGGTTTTGCGAACGTGGGAAATGCGGCCCGACAGGAAGTGGTATGTGTTTGTCGAGGCTGACACGTACATTGTGTGGTCCAACCTCATTGAATGGCTCAACACTCGCATGGACGCGAGCGAGGACGTTTACGTTGGAGGAATCGCCTTCTTGGGAAACTTGCCTTTTGCCCACGGCGGCACTGGCTACGCCATCTCTGGCGTCTTGCTGAACAGGCTCGTGTCTCGTCTGCGAGAGATTCCGACGACCAAGCTCATCGAGATGGGGACCCGCACCTGCTGCGGTGATGCGCTGCTCGCCGAGGTGATTGACAAGTATCAAGAAGTGTCTGTACAAAGAGCGTCGCCAATGTTCAACGGCGAAAAGCCCAACACCCTGCCGTTTGGCCCGCGCGACTGGTGCCAGCCGCTCTTCACGATGCACCACATGAACTCAGAGGAGATTAGCGCCGTTTGGCAGTACGAGCAGACACGCACCAAGAAGGATCCCCTGCAGCTTCGCGACATTTACCACGCCTTTGTCGGGCCCAACTTGGTCCCCCGCCGTCCCAAGTGGAACAACCTCGCCGAGCAGCGCTGCTTCGAGAAGCCCGAGGAAGGTAGAAACGTCATCGAGAGGCACGCGCACGAATCGGTCGAGGCATGTTCACGTGTATGCCTAGCCGAGGACCTCAGCATTGACGAAGGGGTCTACGAGAAGCTCGAGACGGAAGACGAGCGGGATTTGTACCTGCAGCAGCGCTACGTCCAGCACTCGGGGAAGAGTAGCGAGGATAGGAACTGCTTCAGCTGGCGCTACCGCGAGGGCAAGTGCTGCATCAGCGACACGATCCGCCTGGGGTACCCGGTGAGGGCCAAGAACGAGGGCGACGCGACGAGCGGCTGGTTCGTGGACGGCATCGAACGCTGGATCGCGGAGCACGGGCAGTGCAGCGAGGGCACCGAGTGGGTGAAGGCCGAGTGCGTGGGCAAGTGGTGCCCCGAGGAGGTGGCCAAGCGCAAGAAGCAAAGTCAAGAGGCCGCGGAGAAGCAGAAGCAGCGTCTCCAGGAGCAGGAAAAGGCCGAGGCCGCCAAGACTGGGGAGGCGGAGGGAGAGGAGACGCTGCGATGAGGTCCTGGGGAGGTGTACATCATTGGAATGGCGTTTTGGATTAGTTTTGGATTACAGGAGCTGGCGTTGTCTTTTAATTTACATTATTTTGAATAAGCAGTAGCAGTGTGATGTGAATAAATGCATGAGTGACAGTTTAAGTGTGAATACATGGGGGAGTGAGAATGCAAACCTGCCGAGCTGAGAGGCATCAGCGCATCTCGAGACGCCAATGAATCGGCGTCAATGTCGCCGGAATAAACAAATCCAAATAAGAAATGAAGTAGTTATTAAAAAAAATGTTGCGTAGAGTGTACGGCCACATTTGAAATAATTAAAAAATGTAAAAGAAGGCAAAAAAAGAAATTGCTACTCCGGTACAGGGAATCGAACCCTGGGCTGCTCGGATCGTCAAGTTCTTGAGAGCGAGCGATGTTAGCCACTACACCATACCGGATATTAGATGTTAACCAGCAGCTTATTGCAACCTAATAACTATTCGCAATCTCCGTTTACGAGAATTCGCCGGGTTGCCCTCGTCGGTGGGTGGTTATCTATCAGATTGCGAGGGTGTATCGGCGCACATGTGCGGTGCGGGCCGAGGTGCCATGCTAGGAAAATAGTATGTGACATATGATCTCTTTCATGCCGTAGTAAAAAACACATCCGCCCTTTTTTTTCTGGCTTGATGTACGGTACATGTTCCGCCTTGATGACTTACATCTCACGACATGCGATGACGGAGAGGGGGAGACCTTTGTCGATTCAATGAGATGCGCATGCCAATTCAACTACTCATACAAGGTATATAATTTTTCTCATCCAATCATTTCAGTTATGCAGTGCACTATGCACATATTTATTAACAATAATCATGTAGTGATGCCGCCCCGCGACTATTTTTCCAGTCGTTCAGATGCTCCGAAATCCTCCCTTCCCATGTCCAAAAAGAAACCCAACGCCAAATTTGAAAATGAATGGTATCATGCTTGATGCTATAACAAAAATGATTTCATGACCGGGCCTTGATGTCGGCTTATGCCTGGCCCCACGGCGTGGTGGTGGGCGTGGCCGCCGGTGTCGTGGCGGGTGTCGTCGCCGGTGTCGAAGTATTCCGTCACGCCGCCGTCGGTCGCGGCCAAGATCTCGAGGTTGGGGGCCACATCTGGATATTCCTCCGGATAGCGGACTGAGAGGAGAAACTTTGGGGGCTCCTCATCTTCGGGAAAGTCGGGGATATCTAGCGCGATGGATATTCTGAATTCTGTCTCCGAGACATCTGCGCAGCGTTAGGATGGCTTCGAGTGAGGGGCAGTTCGTTGTATGCGTGCGCACCTGTGATTTCTTCGGGGAAAATGGAGTCGAGAACTTCTCGCTCCTCAACCTGCTCTTCACGACCCATGATACAGAAATTTGCAGCCTACGTAGCAATTATCTCTTCAAGCTGTCAAAGATTGCCCCTCCATCCAAAGGCCTGAAGTGGGTGGGTTAGCGTTCGAGCCAGTGCCGCAGCACAGTGCGTATTAATTAGCCTTACAGTATGGTTGGCAGTACCTTCCTAGGCAATTGGCAGCCATTTCTGTTCTACACTGCACCGGAGCGTAAGGTAGTCTCCAGAAAGCGGAGGCAAATACATCATCGATCTGGTACCCTGATACGGCAATTCGTATTTCTATTCAAGACAATAAAATGTCCACTCATGGCCGCTCAAACACAGCTTTGAGTCCGTCGTCGTCGTCGTCGTCGTTGCAGCTAGGGAGCACTTAGGATGGATAATTCGTCCATGTGGAACAATATCCCAACTGAATTGCGCTTAATTTTTCTGCAACACTGCCTCTGTACTCGCGACGTTGTAGCGCTGAGTTCAACATGCAAGCGAATCTATAATATTTGGGATTCTCATCAAGACGGCATACTCTGGCCAGTCCTATGCAATGAAAACATTGCATTCGACGAGGCGCTCATAGCCATAAGTGGATTTTCGTATAATTCACTACGAAAATTGAGATTAACACCATATTAACCAGGCCCGACTCATCCAACTAGTCGCGGACGCCGAACGCCGCGGCGAACAGGCACCGACGGATGTGTCTCCTGGTGAATGGCGTGGGCACTGTCGCCTGCCCAATTTACAGGAGTTGAAATCTGCACAAGCTCTTTGCCATTTTAGCAGAACGATACAGATTGCGATATACCACATGGATGCACCTAGCCATCCTCGCGACATTCAGCTCCTCTGTAATGGCGGCCAACTTCCTGAACAACCGGAGCGTATGGCGGAATGGCAGGCTCGCATTGATATGGCTGTCTATCGCTCGTTGATATTAGGAGCTAGCTTAGCCGGTCAATACGTCAAGCCGTTTTTCGACGCCATATCCGGAACACCACCTGACACAGACTGGGAATCGTCTGCTGCATACCTTGCCAGATATGCCGTTTACAATCCTGGATCGACTCTTACCAGTGACGAGTAAGCTTTTGGCGGCCTAGCTGCGTGGCTTTTGGGCCATATTCTGTCTGAACATGAAAGCATGACTATTTTCGCAAGGCGATTCAGAAGAGAAGTTGAGTTTGGCAGGGGAAGCCGCTGCAACTGGTCAAAATACCAGGCTGGAGAGGTGGAAGAGGCCTGCAGCTGCCAAGTCCGCCTTTCAGACAGGGTCAATCATATCAATAGCGCCCATTCTGACGCACATTGGGTTGTTTGGAACTTGATGCAAGTCTTCTGGGTTGCTGGGAACATTTGCCTCTTCACCAGGGGCAACTATCCTAGCAATTGCTATAGCCAAAGCGACGACAAAGAGAACAGTGTGCCCCTTGTATTGTTCCACGGCTTTCAAATTGAGAAGTTCCAAATCCCGAAGATTTTGAACTGGGAGAAAAGGCCAAGCATTGCAATGTTCGGCCCCAAACGCCAGAAGCTCGGAAACTGGGAGCGATTTTACTGCCCTCGGGGAGACTGCGCCAATACATTGCAATCCATAGACGTTGACAACGAGTACGAACTGGAAGATCATGATGGGGATGTGTTTGATCTGTCGCCGCTTCCGATGAAATTCTTTGAATTCTTCTTGCAGCACTATTTGAAGCTTGGGATCATACCAGGGGCATTTCAACGGGAGGGCTGGTGCGGACCCTACGAAGAATTTTTCAGAAATATCACAATTTTCGCCCACGATGATGTAGATGGACGGGTTATGTCGGATCCAAGTCGGTACCCAGAGTTTGACGGCATTCTGGATGGCACAGAGCTGCTGAGTCTCCAGGATCCGCCGTTTGTGCGTCGCCGAGTGAATTACGATGATTTTTGATAGAATGTAAATGTCCCTATATTGGTAGTGGTCGATGCGCCGTCGTCCGGCGGCGGCTTGGGCGCGAACTTCACTTCTTTCTTGCCCTTGACTGGTATGTCGGGCGTGGGCGGCTTCAGTGCGCATGCACTCTCAGACCCTGGTTGTTGAGCGAGTGCATGGTCTGAGCGATTGTCTGAGTGAGGACCGCGGTGAGCTGGTTTATGTCCAGGGTAAACTGGCCCGGGTTCTGCGGTCCCCGGGACGAGCCCCCATTGTTGTTGTTCATGGTCTGCGATTGGCCTGTGTCGTGCTCTGAGGCTCGGTGACTGCATGGAGCGGGAGCGCGTACTCCTCCGTCGCTAATACATGGGAGTTCACGATCATCACGCACACGGGCCAATTCACAATCTTTGTGTTCATATTCGCGATCTTCAATGGTAATACGCAGAGCACTACCTACATACCAACCTTAGCTAGCTGGGGGACAAATACATTGCTGGTGATCAGTTCAACAGCCGCTGTCATGTTTAGAATAATACCACTGGTATATAAAATAAATAAGCTTTTATTACTTCCTAGATATCTCATCATTCTGGTCTTTCTTATATATCTAGTTATTCTAATATTTCTAGTTATTTTAATATTTCTAGTTATTTTAATATTTCTAGTTATATTAATATTTCCTATGTATATAGTCTTTCTAATATTTCTTATGTGTCTAGTTATTCTTATATTTCTTATATCTTTATGCCGCTTACATATCGCTTCAACTGTCGATTTCGTCCCCAGGTAGCGTGGGCTGCAGCGCATTACAGTGGCTGCTGTCTCTGGTCCAGTGCATTTAGTGGCGCGGGGTTGGGGAGACCTATTTAGGCCTAGTGGTGCTTCACCGCCTGGCAGATTGGCAAAATTTTTGGAAAGCGGCCGTTCGGAACACCTGCAACTTTTTTGGTGCAGAGGCTGGATCCGCTGTAAAAAAAGTCCATTCTGCCACCTCAGATCTGCTCTTCTCGCAACAATTCGCTAGAAAAGCATTATATCAGAAAATGGCTACAAAATCTGCCGCCGTGGGTAGCAAAAGAAAGGCTACCACGGGAGAAAAAGGAAAGCCCAGCGCCATGGCCAAGAAGGCTCGACTTGACGGCAACAAAAAGGCTGCACCCGTTGAGGCGGACTCGGACGACTCTGAAGACTTTTCCGATTCGGACGATGGTGGTGTCCAGCTCGACAATAAGAAGGAGGCTAAGCCTTCCGTCAAGGGATACCAAAAGACGTTTGAGCCAGGTATGTTGGATACAATTGATGTAATTGAAGAATTCCGCTTACAGACTGCCAAGGTCAAACTTCCCGCGAATCGCACGCCAAACAGAAGCAACTAGCTGCCGAACGCAAGGCTGCCAAGCCCCTCGCCGACGAAGTCCAGCGCACGAAGAAGATTTGGGAGCGACTGCGCCGAAAGTCTCACGTTCCAAAGGAGGAGCGCCAGCAGCTCGTTGCAGAACTCTTCACCATCATCACTGGTCGCATGAAGGACTTCGTCCTGAAGCATGATGCTGTCCGCGCCGTCCAAACCGCCATCAAGTATGCCACTGCCGAACAGCGCAAGCAGATTGCTCGGGAACTCGAGGGCAGCTTTGCGCAGCTCGCTGAGAGCCGCTACGCCAAGTTCTTCATCGGCAAACTCTTAGTGCAAAACGACGACGAAATCCGCGACATTATCATTCCCAACTTTTACGGCCGCGTCCGCAAATTGATCAACCATGCTGAAGCGTCTTGGATCCTGGACGACATCTACCGCACGGTTGCTACGAAACAGCAAAAGGACTGCCTCCTTCGCGAGTGGTACGGTCCCGAATTCACCCTCAAAGAACTCACCAAGGACAAGGCAGTGACTGCCGATCTCAAAGTGATCCTCGCCGACACCCCTAGCAAGCGCGGACCCATTATGAAGTCGCTGCTCGACATGATCAACACACTAGTGCAGAAGCGCATGACCGGTTTCACTATGCTGCATGATGCCATGCTCCAGTACTATCTGGCCACCGAGCCTGGTTCGGAGGAGTTCACAGAGTTCATGGAGCTCATCAAGGGCGATGAGACTGGCGATTTAATGAAGAACCTAGCCTTTACTCGCTCAGGCTCGAGGCTTGTCTGCCTTCTATTCGCCTACGGCAACGCCAAAGACAGAAAGCAGCTACTCAAGACTTACAAGGATACTTTTATGACCATGGCCGGCGACCAATATGCCCACCTGGTTATTCTCACAGCGTACGATGTCATTGACGATACGAAATTGACCGCCAAATCTATTTTCCCGGAATTGGTTGGCGAGAAGACTGAGGAGGTTGTCGACAATGTTGTCGGAGCGGTCAACAACCCATATGCTAGATTGGCTTTCATGTATCTCTTTGAGGGCATGTCAAAGTCGCTCTTCCCTCCTGGCACCACCTTTGCCCAAGAACTGCTCACGGAAGTACGCGAGATTCGCAAGACTACGAGTAAGAAGGACGAGGACGCTCGTCGCTCAGAACTGATCGCTACGCTCATCCCCCATCTTCTCGAAGCCATTGCGACGGCACCATCGGATCTTATGTCAACGGCATTTGGCTGCCAGTTCATTGCGGATATTCTTCTATTCAACGCCGGCGACAAGACAGCTGCTTTGGAGGCTGTTGCTCAGGCGGCTAAGGGTAACCCAAGCGAAGAGGTTCCGGAGGACGAGATTCAGCCCCAGACTCACGTCTCAAAGACGCCATTCGGTGGTCGGATGCTCAAGTCTATCATCCAGGGCGGTCGCTTCGATAAGGAAGCTGGCAAGATTATCCCCCTGGAGCCTGCTCTGGGTTTCTCTAACATCCTATACCCCGTCATCTCGGACTACATTGTGGACTGGGCAACTGGCCCCAGCTCCTTCGTGGTCGTAGCCTTGCTTGAAGCTGGCGACTTTAGCGATTCTGAGGCGGTGAGAAAGACGCTGAAGAAGAACAAGAAGCTGCTGGACAAGGCCGCCAAGGAGCAGACGCCCGAGCAGAAGGCCGCACAGGAGGCCAGAGAGCAGGCGGCTGAAGCAGACAAGGCAGCGGGCAAGAAGAAACCCGCCAGCAAAAAGAAGTTCGAGCCGGCGGTAGGAAACAGTGGCAGCAAGCTGTTGCTGGAGAAGCTGTAACGAAAGAGGTGTCATGAAACGCAGAGCGTGGCTGTGTTGCTTCTAGCGGTTAGACTCATTGTGTATTAAATGGAAAAGTATAGGCGTCCTTGATAGGAAATTTTGTTTCATCTGCAATATTCTCAGTACATGAATTCATATTATTTTGTCTCTCCTTATTTGCCCAGAGTGTCACACAGTGTGAGGTTACACAATATGGGCGGCTGACCACAGGTAGGGAGCCATCGCCTCCGGCGCCACATCTGTTTTTGCGTCTATCAGGAAAACGAAGTGGTGTATGTTGAGAGGCCATCTTCAACTTATGTGTTGTATCTGATGGCCGTAACTCGGTGTCTCTTTCTGGACTGCATGATGGATGGGGCAAGCCACGCCATACGATGCTTGCCTCTGTGCCACGTCGGTGTGCCACCCTGCGTGCTGTAACCGCCCAAGGCGCTGAAGGTTATTCATTACTGGAAAGTCGACTCTTTTTGTTTCATCTGCAGCGGCGGCGGCGGTGCAGAGAAGGCCGCGGCCAGTCTGCAGCAGCGCCAGAAATAGAACTACTTGACGTCAAGATGCGCCTCTCATCGTAACGCTCGATCAGGCTGCTCCATGGCGCGCCCAAAGGTCGCGGCAGCTCCGAAAATAGGACGGCATCGTCGCGCGCAGGCAAGCTCGCAGAGGGGGGTGACAAGCGTGACGTGCTGGTGGTGTTGGTCTTGGACCTGTGCGACCCGTTCCATGTGGCAGCAGCCCTGCGGCACGGCTGCTAGCATTTCCTTTACAGGAATACATGTCGATTAATGTGTGTTGTGTGTGAGAGATACCGCACTCGTGGAAAAGTTCCGCCCTTGACTAGCTGATGGTGTGCATCGACCAGCGGGTAGACTGCGATACAGTTGGGCGAGCGCTTATCCGGTATGCGCGATGATATATTACGATCCAGGCGCCATTTCGCTTCTTTTGAACTTCTTTTCTTACTTTGGTGAATTATAGAAAGCCATAATTATTCCAGACATTATGCCTCGCATGTGAAGACAATAGGCAAAGCAGACTTGTCTCTCTGCTGCACCCAAACCCCCACAACCACTTACACGATCTCACCGTTCGCTCACTTTGTGCGTCTCGTGCTACGCAGCCCAGCAAGCAAGCGAGACTACCCCAGCCACACTGGTTTTAAAAGGAGTTATGAAGGACGTCAACGCACAAGACTTCCCCGTCTGCCCGGCAAACACTCAGTGGTATCGCTGCTCCAACGGCTTCGCTGGCTGCTGTTCGGTCGATCCTTGCAACCTCCGCAGCTGTCCTGACGAGGATCAGGACAAAGAATCAACGAGATCATCATTGTCAAAGTCTCTAAGCTCAACCATGTCGTCAGCAGATACTACGCGCCCGCCCGTCTTTGCTAGTGTTCCCACGGACGACGCCAGGAGCAAGGAGGCCGCCGACTCGGCGAGCTCGACGTTCTCTGCTCGCTCCTCTCCGCCGCCATCTTCGTCAGCGCCGCCTCCGTCCATGACATCCCCGTCCAAGCCCGATTCTGGTGTCACGCATACCGTCCCAAACGATTCCACCGTCACAGTGACGAGGCATACCACCATAACCCGGGAGCTGCCCCCCACCACTACGGATTCCGCGTCGGCCTTCACCACCGAGGCTGCAGACAGCTCTACCACATCTTCGACCGAGGTTCTGCAACCTACACAGAGTACAGCAGGCAACGGAACCACGGTCGAGAAGCCAAATACTGGCATAAATGCCGGCGCGGTGGTTGGGATTGCCGTGGGCGGTGTATTTGCCGCTACTTTGCTTCTCGCCTTGCTGTATCTTTGGAGAAGCCGTCGGAACCGCGCGAGGAGAGAAGCAGAAAATGCGAATGAAACCGTTTTCCTGGATAAATCTGGCTTGCATGATAATTTTCTTGGACGACGGCCTGAGTCTGCCATGCTACCGCGACATCCTACACCACACCAAGCGTCAGGAAATGGCCAGGGATACGGATACGACCCGTTTGCCCCATTTGGAGGTAAAAAACGTCATGCAATAAGCTATTCACATTACCCAAAAGAAGCAAACTAATCAGTCCCATAGGTCGAGCTGACCAGCCAGCTAGTACGTCCCCTCCGCCACTTCCAAATACATTTGAGATGGATGGTCGCGGCATCCAAGTCGCAGAACTTCCCGGCACGGTTGTCACAACTCCCGATGAAACTGCTATAGAAACACAGCGGCAAGATACGCGTTCCGTCGGGGCGGTTAAGCAGCGTCCCAGCTTGGATCCGCGTGCGACGTTGAACCACTTACCTCGAGAGAACGGGCTGCCGACCTACATTAACCAGTGGAACCAGTACAGGACGCTGGCCGGAGAGACTGATCGCAGATAGGAGTAATGGACAAGGGAAGAACACGGAAAACGGCCGGCGCTGCGAAAGGAGTCATGCTGTATTTTTGTCTTCTTTTCTTATATATCAAAAACCTTTGGAGACTGCTTGTCCCGCTGCGACTTACCAACTGTGTAAAAAGGATTAAAACACTAGTCTAAAATTTACAGATAGTTCCATACTCTTGCCTTGTTATAAAAACGCCGTTATTGTTTCATTGTTTTATTCAACCCTTTGCGCCTGAAATGTGAAAAAAAGATTCATCGCCTCCAGCGTAACCCTCGACAAGCCCACTGCTCTTGTCGCGTGTCTGCGAGGCTGCCTTTGTGCTACGCTGCCTGCAGCAACTCTACCGCAATGATGCAGCCAGCTCAATTTACCGGTTTTGCAGCTTGGAGATTTCCTCGAGCAGCTCCTGCAGGTCTTCGTCCTTGATCTTGTCGGCGAGCGAGGGAATCAGCGTCTTGGCTTCGTCGGCGTTTTCGCAGCAAAGAGATCCTAGCTCTGGTGGTTAGATATTCCAGCGCTTTGAATTGAGACTTTGGAGGCGCAGAGCCTTACCCAGCTGCGCACGCTCAAACTTGGCTAGGTCCTTGTGAGCGCTGAGCAGTCGCTCGACGGCCTCGACGTTTTCTTTTTGCGTGAAGCGCGCAAAGTGGTCGAGGTAGCTGAGGGTCTGGTTCAGCATCCTGCATGGCATCAATTAGCACCTCTTCATTCCCTTTTCGAAACCACGGTCCTCGTTTCCTCCGTCGCGGGGGCAGGTAACGCGTACTCGGTCTCGTTGACGTTCTTGCGGTCGTTGCGACGCTTCGCGACCAGCGCGTTCAGAACGAGCCCCTTCCAGCGCAAACCGAAAGCGCAACCGCAATCGCGACGACCAGGACGACTCGAGCTCTGACGATGACGACGACCAAGACTTTGAGGCCCTCGGCTACGGCGGGGCGCACTTCTTTACCAACCTCGAGGTCCAAACCGAAGTAAGACGGCGCCTAATCCCCCATATCAAAGCAACCGACAGACAGCATCAGGCCACCACGTCCGCCCCAACTTGACAGCTAACACATCCGTGCTGCCAGAAAAAGCCAAAACCTCCCGCAAGGCAACACTACATGACAGCTGCAAACTGCCATCAACTAGAGCGCGCGCTCCAAGTACTGCCACCCCGCACCACAACAGGCAAGTCGCATACGCCAACACCTCAGTACTTGCTTTTTAATATGCACGGCGATGCTAACCGCATCCCATAGACTCGCTTGTCCAAAACTTTCTCTCGCGAGTCAACTATCACTATTACATCATCTACCCCCCAGCTTTCCTGCAAGAATACCGCGAGTGGTGGATCTCCCGTTTTGCCTCGCACCCTCTCGGCCTGCAGTGGACATGTCTCCTGCTCATGGTGTGCGCCTGCTCGGCCCAATACACAGAGCCCGACTTGAAACGAAAGCTCGAGCTGGAGCTGGCAGAGCCCGTATATCGCCTCTCCAACAAATATCACAACGCTGCCCGCGAGTTGCATTCCGTCATACCAATCAGCAGCAACCACATACTCAACGTCCAACACCTCTTGCACTCGAGCTACTGGTACAAGTCCGAGGCTCGCTTTGTCGAATCTTGGCATGCGCTCAGCACTGCCATTCGAGAGGCTCAGGCCTTGGGGATGCATCAAGATCAGCTTGCTGGCGCCATATCAGAGTTTGACTTTGAAATGCGAAGGCGTTTATGGTGCGTCTTGGATACTTGGGACTGGCAAATATCTGCCTTGCTGTCCCGCCCGAAGCTCATTGACCGCTCCGACTGCAAGGTGTCGCTGCCCACACTTACCTTGGAAAGCTACTCGCCTTCACCCCTGCTCCATATGAAGCTGCAGTCAGAAGTAATCGGACAGCTGGCCAGCCGCTTTGGCTCACCTCGAGAAGTCACCTCTCCCGCACAGATACAACAATACACACAAATCCTCCTCAACTGGATGCACAACTTCCCTCGCGTATACAGCTTGCACAATCCCGACACTACCATCGACTCCAAACACACCTGGGTCACCCTGCACCGCCAATACTTGCACACCATGGGCTACTCCATGTTGCTGGACCCGCTACGCGCATACATGGCCAGGCGAATGACTGCGAACTCGCCTCCTGACGATTTGCGGATACGAGAAGAGGGCATCAGCTACACGCTGAAGCTCATGTCCGCTCTTTCCGAATTCTTCGACTTCCTCTACCCCAAAGATGCCAAGTTCCACTGGGCCTTGTTTGCCATATTCGACACTGCCGCCGTTTTGTGCTCTGTGATTCTGCACGACGAAGATCACTACATCTCGAGAAGACAAGAGATCATCATGTCCATCGAATCCGCCAGGTCCATGCTCGAACGCCTCGCAGCCGAAACTCGCACCGCCAAGACGTCGTTCGAGATCTTGTCGAGGCTAGCAACGCGCATAGAGAATCCGCACCTCCCGCCCCGCATGAACGACCATCACCACAAGCGCAGCAGGGTTGCCGAAGAATCACTGACCCCACCCTTCATTCAAAACGGCGACATCTCCGTCGGCTCCAGCGATGTCGGCAGCACCGACGACTTWGANCGGCTACTCTGGCCTCGCCTGGTGGTTCAGCGGCGCCACAACTCTCGTCGGTGCCTACCTCAGCTCGCAAATCACCGAAGGCGGCTACAAGTCTGCCGCTTCCGACGAGGAGGAGGAGCCGCTCCTCGATTCAATGGTCGATGAATACGACGAGGAAGAAAGCGTCTAAAAGCCCGCCATCGACGACACTTTACGCACACAACTTCAATTCTCTGGTTCTTCGACAGGATCAACAACCACGACTTACTTCTACGACTTTTTTATACTACATCATGCATGGTGTTTTGCTTGGGATTTTGCCGCTGCACTTTTGTATTTACAATACCCCCTGTTGAGATGGAAATGGCGTTATAAAACTTATTCTACCCCTTCTCTTGTTTTTTACGAATTTTGGTTGAGCATAGGATAAAAACGGGCAAAGATGGGAACATGGATGCAAAATCTGATAGACATTGTGTGGCCAGGGGTATTTTTACTCCCCAAAAGGCAAAGAACATTTTTTTCGTTTTGGTTTGGAGCAAGTTACAGGATATATAGCATGAGACGGATACAATCGCGGGCCCAAGCCTAGAATGGATTATCCACAACGAGATGAATTTATTTCTTTTTATTTTTTATCACAAACTCTTCCCAGCTGCTACTCTGCTCGACAAACAGCTGTAAGTTGAATGGAACGATTTCCGGTCCAGAGGCTTACCGAACGAACTATCGGGCCTGGATACACGGGCCGAAACTGCTATACGCCTTCTCACCCCGGAACCTCCGCGGTGTGCAATATAAGGCTCCGAAAACGCCTTCCTCCAGTGAATATTCAATAAATACGCACCGGCCCCAAAATCCACATTTGCACGCTGCTTTCCCCCCCCAGTCGCCTTATTCCCTAATACCCACCACATGACATGCCGCCGCTGGCAGCGCGCCTT
>JANAKD010000673.1:0-14654 GCA_027627215.1 Lecanicillium saksenae | reverse complement strand
CCGCACTCGAACCAGAGCCGGTTCACGCGCACCGACTTCGCGATGGCGCCCCAGGGGAGGCAGTTGAGGATGTTGGTGAGGATTTCGGGCAGGCCGAGGACCTGCTCGGAGGGAATCATGCTTTGCCTGCTTTTTTTACTTAACCCCCTTTGATTGAGCGCTATGCTGGGGGGGGAGTGTTGGAGGCGGGGTGGTTCTCACGGCTGGCGGGGTTACGGGGTGGGAATGAAGCTGTAATGGTATTTTTCAACGCGGGCAGTAGGCAACAACCACAAAAGAGCCCACGAATAGAATGTATTTCGCTGAAGAGAGATGAAATATCACTACAGAATAATTTTTTCAGGCTGTCCAAATAATGTTCCATCATTACGCATAAACCCTAGGCAAGTCGAAATGCCATTCGCTGCGTGGCGCCTATCGTCTATAGACGATATTCGCCCCGTTGTATTTGGCCTTTTGCGAGGTTAAAATACTTTATCACTACATTGGGAAAGCTATCATTCGGACATACCACCAGCGTTTTTAGTTTAGGCATGGACTCTCTAAGTACCAGTGCAGCGTGGTTTGTCAGTGAGTATGTTCTGAGGGCTATAAAGGCTTGCGAAATCATGACATACCTGAAAGTGTCCTCGCTCGGTGTCTTGCCAGTCAGAGTCTTCAGGGAAAGATGGCGGAGGTATAGAAATTTGAGATTCTTGCAAGCCTTCTCAAACTGTGCATTGACTTGTAAGGTGAGTTGTTCTAGGAGCGGACAATTCCTGGCCATAATTTCCATGGCGTAATCTGATACCTCAGACTCTACATTGAATTGAAATATGCGCAGGTGCCTCAGCTCGCGGACCAAAATTTCGAGCGTGTCATCGGTGATTCCCGCGCCATCTGAATATGAATCTATTACCTGTCCGCCGACTTCAGAAGAGCTGATACGAAGTTCGGTAAGATTCTTAAGCACATTAAGCGCTACAAGCTCGCAAGCAGGCAAGTCAACCCGCCACTTCGTGTATCCGAATGCCAGACGTTCCAGCGAGTCTGCCAGCGGCCCGAGGTGTGGAATAACAGGCTCATGGCTGTCAGAAATCGCCAACTTCAGCTCCTTCAAGCGGGGCGCCGCCCGTGGAAGCAGCCGCCCGGCAGCCGAAGAGAGACAGAGATTTGCCGACGTCAGAGCTGAGAACGGCGTAGCCACCTCGGCGATGATGCGTTGCCACGTACGGAGCTCAAGGACACAGAATAGATTCAAGGTCGTGAGCTGTGGGCGCCGAGCAAAGTGCAGAAGCAGCTCATCCGTGATGAGATTATGCGAATAATCTCGTAGCGTGATGCTCTCAATCGATGTATTCCCAGCAATGAAGCTACAAAACGACGCAGGGGTAAGGCCTTTGCCCCTCAGCCCGCTCACTACCAGCACTCGCAATCTGGGGCATTCGGTACACAGAGCGTTGAGAAAAGAAAGGTTGATGCTAACACTTGACAGCCGGAGAACCTGCAATTTTGGGCCAAAATATTGCGTGATGGCCGGGGTTCCTTTGAAGATGTCCTGGAGCTCGACTTCCCGTAAGCGTGGGAACGTTAAGCCCCGGAGCCTTACGTAGTGAATATTCTTCCTAACGTCGCCGCTCATGTTCAAACTTGTGACGCGTGCGGCGTAGAGCGCGCGGCGCGGGCTTCCGGTGTCCATCGTCGGGAGCACGATTCGGGGGGGCACGTCCCAAAGGAAGTTGATGGACCATTCGAACCAGAACCTGTTCACGCGGATGGCGGCGGCCAGCGTGCCCCTATTCGCGCAGGAAAGAATGTTTGACAGGATTTCCGGTAGAGATAGTGCTGTTGTGGAAGGAGGCATTGCTTCTTTTTCTTGCGTCGCTTGAGCAAGCGAGAAGCCCGATGATAGTGGTGCGGCATTTTGGCTGGCAAGGCTGGCGAGGCTGGCAAGGCTGGGCTTAGGAGTGCCTCGCAGCCAACGCGCAGGCTGGCGAGAATTGAGAAGAAAACATCCCTTGTACAACGGGACATGCTATTCCAAGTCTCCGTGTTCCACCAAAATATCTTTACCTTCAGGTACCTGATCCAAACCCGCCACCAATCGCTACGGCACACAAGAATAGGACATATTCTGTTAATTTTACGTCTCGAATTGGAGGACGCTGTATCTGGCGACTATCTAGTAGCTGACACTAAAAATATCCCAGTGACTGGCCTTATCTGAATACTCAATCTGGCCGTCCTCATCAACGAGCATATACTTGCCCATGGATTTGGACCAAAGCGTGTGACCCTGACCGGGCTCAAACCCGACGGTGAAGACGGTGGCGTTGCCGCGGTCGCCGCACATCTCGCCTGCATGGCAGATATGTCGCCCGTCATTCCATGCCATGACGGTGAACTCATCGCCGCCAATGACCTCGGCACTGATGACCCAATGCTGGGTGGGCTCGTCGTGGTTCTCCACGGCACGAGTCGCGTGAATGTTGCCATTGCGCTTGTTGGGATGAGCGTGCGTCAGCGCGTGCTCGTTCATCACCATGGCCAGGTGGCGACCCTCGGTGAGCTTGCCGCGGACCGGCTTCCAGCCCTTCTCCATGTGGTAGCTGGGGGCCGATCGCTTCGCCGTGCGCTGATTGTAGCCTTTGTAGCCGGGAGGCACAGGTCCTTGACGACTTGGGCACGAATCATAGCCTTTGTATGAGGCGGCCGGCGGCAGATTGGGCTTAGAGTAGTCAGGCTTATCAAAGTTGAATGCCGAGACGAGATCTGCCATGTTGTCTCGGCGCCATTGAACCATTTGGTCGGTGACGACGTTGCGGCCCTTGGCGGCCTGCCACTTTTCGATAAACTGTAGCTGCGAAGTGTGGTCGGCATGCTCAGTGTAGACACCACCGTTGCGTGTCCATGGCGAGACGATGTACAGGGGCACTCGAATGCCGGGGCCGGCAAATGTGTAGCCGGTGTGATCGAGAGGATCCTCGAGCCACTCACCGGGGGTGCCGCGAGGGGAGTGGAAGATGGGGACGTGATCATACCAGCCGCCACCCTCGTCATACGAGATGATGAGTGCCGTACGGGGATACGCGGGTGAGTCCAGAACGGCGCGAGCAATCTTATCCTGTAACCCACCACCATCTATGGGCAAGCCGTTGCCAGCATGCTCAGATAGCGTTGAACCCGGTACTAGGATAGAAATTTCTGGGAGGTTGCCACTCTTTAGACGGTCAAAGAAACTGTCCCAAGATTCGCCTTGCGCGCCCTTTTGTTGGAGAGGGCCGCCACGACCGAACTGCTCAAACCAATACCAAGGATTATCGTCAAAGTTATCAAATGGATCCTGGAACACCATCCAATCCACACCCGCGTCCTCATAATACTCTACTGCTGTCTTCCATTTGAGTGGAAAGCATGATCCGGCGGGACCCTTGCATTCGCCTCGTCCCTCATAGTTGTCGATATAGGGAAACCCACCTTGATCAGGGCCCTGCGGAGAACCAGGGACATTGCAAGAGCCCGAAGCCCAAAAGACGCGGTTGGGGTTAGTGGCCGTGAACATGGATGCCTGACCCTTAGGTTAGCATGCGGGCGCTCAAGGACGCAACCAACTCTATTCTCTGCAGCGACATACCTGATACATGTCCGCCACGACAAAGTTCTTTGCCAAAGCAAACTGTGTTGGGAGATCCTTCTCCTTGAAATAACCGATACTGTGGGGGCTTTGAGCAATTGCCCACATGTTATTCAAACCGCGGTTGTACGCGCTGCGGTTGTCTTCAAACCCGGGGTTGACAAGTGAAATACACTGGCTGGCCATGGAACTTCCATCGCCGTCGTAGTTGAGATACCAGGTTGACATGGTGCCTCCATTGTCGCTCAGGGGCGACAATTGGGGGTTGATATTGACGTTGGGGTCGTTGAACCCACGCACGCCGGCCATGGTACCAAAGTAATGGTCAAAGGCTCGGTTCTCTGGTTTACAGTTAATTGGTTTGATTTGGGATTATTGGCACGCGGACTGCCGTACCTTGCATCAGCAGAATAACATGATCAATGTCAGCCAAGCTATGCGTGAGAGGTCTGTCGCGACGCTTGGAGTCATTTTTGTGCTCTGAATTGGCCCTGGAATCGGCTTGTCCACCAGCATTGTCGCTGAGTGTTGCCGAAGCACTCTTCAAGCTGACAAGCAGCGCCAAAGCCTTGGAGAGATGCATTGTGAGACGGAGTCTTCTCAGAACACAAGCATCAAGATTGCTGGGTTGCCAGTCAACAAATTTTGCGGGGGGTCACTTGCCGACAATTACCTATATACATGCCGCCGCAGTTGGTGGCCTTCGCCTCCCTCCGCCAGCTTTTACCCATCACAAACCCGCTATCCTAAATTGAGATAGAAAGTACCTGGGTACGATTATTTTGCAAATGCAATATTAAAATGCAGCAGTTTCCACTCCTGCTGCATAGCCGCGAAGGAGTGGTCTCCCCACACTGCTCAACCGTCGGATCAGGCTCGCAGCAACCTGAAGGGTCGGATACTACCTTGAGAGGAAACCCCGAAAACCCGTGTAGTTAGCTTCCCCTTATTCGCTTCCGAAATAATTCTTACCCCTTGTGCCAAATAAACTCGTGTGCGCTTCCGAAAGGATTGGCTAAAAGCCGGGCTCGCCATTTTCGGGTGCTACCACGGCTGGCCCAGAGTCATGAACGAGCCACACTGCAGCTGCCGCCCCGCATCAACACTAGGTGCTAGAGAAAGACACACTAGCTTTAAACTAATGCAGCTTATCAAGCTGAATGTTTCTGTCGGCGATATCTAATTAAGTTGCGCCGGGTTGGTTGTAGAGCGCCTGGTTTCAAGCAGGCTCGGTTACTAGTTATGGACATTTTGCCGATCCCTTGATTAGTTGTGGGCCGAGTACCTCCCCATGAAGCTTATACCTGTTATTTGCAAATCTGAAAACAACAGTGTAGGGCCGATTCTGTTTATACTCTTGAAACTCATTGCGATATTTGCCCTGGACCATTGGTGGCCTACTAGGATTACGTCAAAATGAAGGCAACTAACGCACCACTAAGTGTGGATGACGTAGGCCAGGACAAGGCCTTGTTGCAAGATTATGAACACGATCGCGATAGCACTGAAGAAACAAGTTTTCTCGCAGAACATGAGAGAAACCAAAACCTATGGAGCCGCAGCAGGAGCTGGTTGTGGTTGTGGTTGCTAGCGGCTATCCTAACGGTCGGTGTGATTTCAACCAGTATATGGCACTATGCTGTGTCGTCGCCGCGGACAAATATGCAGCCGAAAGAGCCTCAGTTGGCCATCGATCTGCATCCAGAAGATCACATGTTTAGGCAGCCAAAGACATTGACTTTTCAATGGAACATCACGAGCGGCTATTTATCGCCTGATGGAACACGAAAACAGATATATCTTGTCAACGGTGAGTTATCAGGTCTCAGTTTCAACTTTCCAGGCTCTGACTTTGTGCGCAGGCAAATTTCCAGGGCCGCTCATTGAAGCGCGCACTGGTGATCATATTATTGTCCAGGTGACCAACAGTCTGCCCGATGATGAAGGTGTATCTTTGCATTGGCATGGTCTGCAGATGCGCGGCCACAATGCAATGGATGGCGCGGTCGGCATCACGCAATGTCCCATACCTGCGGGCCAAAATTTTACATACGACTTTCTTATCGGAGACGAGGAGCATGGCACATTTTGGTGGCACAGCCATGCTCACCTTCAGAGAGCAGACGGGCTGTATGGCGGATTGGTCGTTCACAAGCCAACCGACGAAAAGCCGATGAGCCACACGAGGGAAGCGCTGCTGCTCGTTGGCGACTGGTTTCATTCTCAGCAGAAAGATGTGCTTTCAATTTACGAAAGCCATGCGAATTTAAAAAAGGAGCCGATATTGGATGGTGTCTTGGTGAATGGGCAAGGCCAGCATCATTGTCGATTATATGACCCGAACCCATGTTCTAGTGGTGGGCCATCGGATTTGCTGCCAATTCTGCGCAGTGCAGAGACCACACGATTGCGAATTGTCAACACAGGGACTATCGCTGGTCTAAGTTTTGCAATAGATGATGCAACTTTGAAAGTCATCGAGGTTGACGGCGGATGTCCTGTCGAAACGCTGCCAGTGAGGTCGCTTGGTATCGTATACCCTGGCGAAAGGATTGATGCCCTACTGGACTGGACGTCGCCGTCCCAAAACGCCTCGCAGTTGCGGATCAAGGTTGACGAAGAGTAAGTGAGCATGTACTATGTTTAATTGCTAGATTGACATTTTCTAGAAATTTTAAATCATGGCACCAGAAACTGGACCTAGACTATGCCTTTCCAGCGCTTCCTGAGAGTAGAAACTCAAGCATAGTTGATCCGCCCGAAGGCATTTTCCAGGCAGGAAATGACGTGCACTTCAATTTGGCCAATCTTACATCTTCGTCCATCGAGAGTAATTTTGCCGAAGAAGACGAATCTGAAACTGTTCTTTTCTTCGTCAAGACCATGCTCCTCAACATGTACCACGGAAAGCCAGTGGGACATCTCAACGCCACATTCTGGAAACCGCAAGAGATTCCGCTGCTCGCGCTGAACCGATCCTCGTGGGATGATCACCAAAACATGCCCTTCATCAGCACCTCTGCAAAACCAAAACGCGTCAACCTCATCATCAATAATAACGACGACGGCGCGCACGCATTCCATCTTCACGGTAACAATTTTTATGTCCTATCGTCTTTCCAAGCGACGGACAGACGAGACATCCCTGGCAATTACAACCCGTACCAACCGGAACGGGGCGCTCGCCGCGGGTGGCTGAACTACAAGAATCCTCTGCGGAAGGACACTGTTGTGGTGCCGAGCATGGGCTATGTTTGGGTAACGTTCACGGTGGACAACCCTGGGTTGTGGCTGCTGCATTGTCATATGATGGTGCATCAGGCTTCGGGTATGGCCGCGGGCTTCCATGTGGGCGTGGAGGACGACTATGAGCATCTGCTTGGCCAAGATGCCACAGCGCTGAGGCTGTGTAACTCGAAATAATTGTATGCTGAGGTAATAACAGCGCACTGATTTCGGAGAATTAATGTACTATATTTTACTATATTTCCTTATTGATAGTCGTATTGAAAATCACAAGGCACACCCTTGGAACTATGAAATCGCTCAAGGCTCTTTGCTTGTTTCCCAAATATCTCCCTCGCACGTCGATTTGTGTGGCAAAGACGTTTGGTCACACATTCAATATGCTTTTATCCGATTTAATCCGCTTTATTCTGCATTTGAAGGCACCTGACTACTGTCCCTATCTAGTATGGTCTACAGCCTTGTAAGGCCGCTTGAATTGCCAATTTCAGGGAATTCCGGATAATATTTAAGTAGAAGGCAGGTTTGTGCTTTTATTTAATTGGATAAACTAATAAAATAGATTTAAGTGGAACCCTAAAAGCCACAAATAATATCAGACTCTGTACTGCGAGCCTTGACTGGCACAATGGGTAATCATCCGACGAAGGATTCAGGCTCGTTGTGGGGGCGATGCTAGCGCACCGTCGGATGCGCAAAGGACCTCCGAGCCACATTCCCAGTGTTTGTGTGAGTGTATTCAAAAGAGGGAATTCATACAATATGTGGATTATAGATGCGTGCAATGAAGCCTCCAGCCTGTCCCCGAAAGTAATCCATCCAAGATACCATTGCTTGAACAAGTCAGCACAATGCGTCGTACAATCTTTTCGCTCTCTGTGCTTCTTGCGCCCGCCTTCGCAGGCAATTGCAATAGAGGTCTGAGCTATTGCGGTACTGGTCTTTTGGATAGAGGTAAGTCACGGCTCCTATTCGAGTCGCTCATTCTGCCCAGGAATCTAACGAGCAACAATAGGATACGACCAGCAACGCCTCGTCGATGCCCTAGAGAGAGCTGGGCAGGCCGGATCTTCGGATGTGATCAACAAATCGGTTTACCATTGCGATAACGACTCGGGAGACATCTCTTTTGTGACGACTTGTGACAATTGCAAGGATGGCGGCGCTGGACAGTCCGATACTTGCGACACTGGCGAGCGATCCAACTGCGACGGAAGATTCACGTATTGCGGATCGGGTATCCTCAACCGAAGTAAGTATTTAACTGACTGAAAACTCATATTGTATGTTTGAATAGGTTTATTAATTCTACTTGAAGAGGGATACGCCCCGCAGGTCGAGTCGGCCCTACGCGCAGCCGGCCAGCCAACCACGGATGAGTTCATGAAATCGTCATTGTTCAAGTGTAAGGGAGATGGAAGCGGCACCCTCGAATATCTCACTTATTGCGGCAAATGTAATGATGGAGGATCCGGCAACTCGGATCACTGCGCCCGTGATAAAGACTATAACTGCGCGGCAGGTTTCGCATACTGTGGCTTCAACCTCATGAACAAATGTAAGTTGGGAGGAGACTCGGTGGCAATTTAAGTTCTATGCTCTAACACGCACTTATAATAGCCGGTGGAAAGTATTATGATAGGATCTCCAGTGCTCTTCAGGGGGTTTTCCCTGATGGCACGCAGCGAGACCGGAATCTTGCCAAAACTCTGTTCATGTGCAGCAACGGCGGTGGGCTGACAGCTCTTTCCACTTGCAATTGCTTGGACGGTGGTAGCGGTAAACTTGACTACTGTGGTTCTCAAAGCTGCAAAAAGGGCGTCACCTACTGCGGCAAGAGGCTCTTGAAAGACAGAAGTAGGTGCACCAGCCAGCTGCTCCCGGTCCCTCGACGCTAACATCGACTCTAGGGGCTCGCCGCTCAACCCTGGCTGATGCTCTCGCGGCGGCCGGCCAGCCCACCGACAACACGCACGTGGAGAACTCCGTCTTTACCTGTGAGGTCGACACTCAAGACAACAAGGTCAAGTTCCTGAGCTTCTGCGGCAGCAACGACGGGCAGTGCCAGGATGGCGGCGACGCTGGCGACCACTGCGAGGCCAAGTTTTGTAGAATCGGCATCGATTACTGCGGAAAGACGCTTCTGGGCAAAGGTATGAAACACGCTCTTACATATATCGGAGAAGGAGGGGGTTGCTGACATGTCTTCTTTTTCCGACGCAGATCCTAGCTACTCGTCCATCATAGGAAATGGACAGCTCAATTCGCTCTACAGATGTAACGGCGCAGCGAATGGCGGTGTTGAGTTTATCAGGGACTGCTCGCAGGATGGCTCCTGCATTGATGGAGGAGACAAGTCGGACTATTGCAAAAGATGAGAGGTAGTAAATTGGAATCGTCTACTTTTCGATCGTGGCCGACCGTCTCGATGTGTGACGAGTGGATCGAGTCGAGCTATTGTTGTTTGCTTACTCGCTCGTGACCAGCGGCAGAAGTGTAGTCGTAGTGATATATTACATTTCTTCCTAAGCTAATGATGCACGTCGGTATTTTATCCCAATGACCGAGAGAGGTTCTCGGCGAGGGTGCTCCAAACCATTGCGCAACTGGTGACAGAAACAAGGTCGCCGCTGCTGCAGCCAAGCGCAAAGTATTACTTTCTCCAGGACCCGGCACTTGAGTATCTGGCTATCAGCGGCATTACCTATAATTGACACGCTATTAATTTAGTTGGAAAGGTGAGGAGGGCGACCGACCGAGGCAAGAAACCCTTTCGCACTACATTTTTTTTGACATATGAAGGCGGATCCAAGTGGTAGTCTTCTTTTGGTGGTGAAACGCGCCGGTCGCCTCCGGCCTGGTCGCTCGTCTAGACAACAGAAGAAGCTAATGCTGCTCGGTCCGATCTGCTCAATCCAGCTTACATCGATGCTGCTCTGACCCCGCGTTTTAGTGCGGCCCAAGTCTGCGGGCACAGCGCGCAGACGGTGCCATCGCCGCTCCACACCGACAATCAGTGCTGCTCGCAAAAGGTTGCAGATGAGCACGCTTTGGGCAGGTGGTAGCTGATGCAACGGAAAAACACAGTTGACAAGTCTCATGTGCCGCATCCCCGACGCTGCACGGAAGACTCTGCTACCCGACTAGAGGAAACGAGAGCAAAATTCATCCGCCACGTATTACTGGCCAGAGCTATACCTCTTGAAAATATATTAAAAAAACTTGGCGCAAAACTACTGATTATCATATTACTGATGGTCGAACCTTGCGATGGGACTCTGCGGAGCGTCGGCCCCGAGACATGTAAGCGAATCAACAGCTGCACGGGTCACAATGGAGAAGCTAGGACATGCCAAACCGGGGAAATTCGTCCCATAAACCGTAGAGTTGCGTATTCGGCTAGTCGTACGGTCGCAGCCAATGCCGTCGATCATCTGCAGATCGCGCTACCCTTTCCCTGCTCGCTGCCCGCCTTTTCGCAGGGTTCCTGACAGCTTTTCCCCCATCAAGGGACCAGAGACCCCCATGTGTGTTGATCTCTGGCAGCTGACAGGTTCTCCGCAGGAGCTCAGCCAAGAGCTCAATTGCGCAAGAAGATGGCCAGGCCAGAAGGAATTGCTTCGGCAGCAGCACCAGAGGAAGCAGACACTGGAAACGAGCGCTAAGGCATGGTTTCGTGACCTGTCCCGCTTACCATTGAGCTAGACCATTGGTGCTGATTTTGCTGCTATACCGGTGCTCGCAATGTGTAGCAAAGCTAGTCGGGGCCGGACTATCGGCACTTGTTTCCCAAAACAGACGTGCATGTAACGAACCCCGAGAGGTTGGTGCCGGCAACTCCAACTCTCGAGAGTTGCATCGTGCTATTCTCGTCCGCCGGTGTGCTATCGGCTATGGGTCCGGGTACAGACTAGCCATGCGCAAAGTGACCTGACGTCTCCAAAGCCGGCCCTATCAGAGCGATGATCTTTGCCCAGCATCGCTCGAGGGCCGATATTCCCAAACGCTCCTGCCTGTTTGGACATGAAGTTGACAGCACATGGTCAGCGTCAGAGAATGAGAGGACCGCAGGATTAGGTTTTTTCACCAGAGGTTGGAGAGACTGTGGAGAAGACCGGCGATGGGAGCTGGAACGGGCTTGGAGAGGTTGCAGAGGCGGTGGAGAAGATGGTAGAGAGGTGAGCAGTCGCAGAGATGTTGGTGAATATGCGAAGAGGGTCAAGAGGATGTATGCTCGAGATTGGAGGCGACTGAACGACTATAAAAGCCATCGTATATCCCGTCCAATATCCCAGATTCTCCTCATCAGGCCATCATCTACAACAATAGCAACTCTTCTTTCAACAACTCTTCTTTCAGATCAACCATCCAACATCGCCAATATGCGCGCCGCCACCGTTCTCGCTCTCATCTCCAGCGCCAGTGCTGCTGCCCTCTCCGCCCGCGCTGAGTGCCCTACCTCGTCCGGCTCTGCCTGCGGTGTCGTCCAGGTTCTGGGTAACACCGTCAACTACCCCAAGTGCGACTGTGCCACCACCTGCTCCGGTCCCGTCTCTGTCGCCGGCATCACTGCCACCGTCGTAAGTGTTTCCGGCGTTCTGAAGTGACAAGAAGACAAGTACTGACTGCCATTTTTCCCTTTTGACAGAGCATCGGCGTAAGTCCACCTGATTGAAGCCAAACGATTAATAAGCTGCAGTATTTTTGGGAACATTTTGCTAACTACGTACCTCTCTTCGCTTTCGTGTCAACAGAAATGCGTAAGTGTTGCTCCAAAAGTGTGCGAAGATGCGCAGCTGACCAAATCACCAGAAATAAACGAACTCAGCCTGAGTGTGCACAGGACCAGCCGACTATCAGCCAAGGCTGTCTAAGAGAGAAAAGAAAAGGAACAGCATCGTGGCGGGGTTGGGACCAGGTTGCCTGAGACACCTTGACATTGTCTTGTACATAGCGTGTCCAAACAAAACAGTAAAATGAGAACAAAATACGTTTCAATAATTTCATCATGTGGGCGTCAACATGTGCCGTGTTTTCAGCTAAAGCGCCATGGAGGTTATAAAAAGCAATAGCGATCGTTGTCAGCCCATTCAGCTACTGCCGTAAGCCAATGGGTGATGGGGGAAGGGTGGGAGAGTGATGAGCCTCATGTGTCGTCGTAAGTCTGAGGTAACTGTTGAAAAGAAAATCCAAATCGAGGAGGGCGCATGAAAAAGGAGAGCCTCCACACACCGCATCATGACACGAGGCAGGGAGGGCGGTGATGGATGCCCCTGGTGACTACAAGTTGCCACGTCGTTGGGGGAGGCTGCAGTGTCGCCCGACCTGAGGGCTGCAACGACTTGCCAAATGGGAAAACCAAAACGGTTCAAAGAGGCTAGGCTACGAGCACTGGATGTGGTAAGCGCTGATAAATATATTACGGGTGAACTGGGCGAGTGTTGGAGGAAGCGTCGCGTGTGAGATGTGTTTGGGGTCATCAGTAAGCTGGCCATCCCGCGAACCGGGGCGGAGGGTTTGCAGAAACGGTCCGTACCGCGTATTTTGTACATTTCGGACGCAAGGAAATGACAAACTGGAAAAAAGGCACACGATCCAAGATGAACGAGCTGAGTGAGAGCGGTTCTCCGGTTGGCCGAAGCCAAGAAGGTGGCGGCGTGGGAACAGGCCCGAGAGTTGGCTAGGGCTGGGAGGGACGCCTGGCATCCGACGAGGAAAAGTGGGCTACAAGGCGGATTCCGCCTCATCTTGGATGAGATTCTCGTCTAACAGCATGCCAGACCGACTGTATGGCTCCGCGGTCAATTTCGTCACCGTGCGTGAAAAGGAAACGCCTCATTTTTCATTGCGAGGAATCTCTCGTCTTGGCCGATATGACGACGAGTGGAGACGCTGTAAAGTGGGCATTTCTCGATTCAGTAATGTCTAACCAGTGTAGACCCACTTTATACGATTTTCGGCAAGGCCAGCATAATATTGGCCAATCAGAAAATAGTTTATCCGAGACCCCGCATTAACCTGCATGAGACCCCTTTTGTTGCCAAACGCCGCTTCTCACATTTGTGAAGTATAACAAGCCCTTGATTCCCACCCCCTTCTTTCAAGTAATGGAGCACCATGTTTGCTAGGGAAGAGATACCCAACTGTCGTGGCCGCCGCAAAGACCCGATGGAGCTGTCACATAAGTGTTCGCCCTCCTGTTTTACCCGTCACCTGCAGGGTATGCATGGCGAGCAGAGAGCGGTCTGGCNCCGCGCAGTTGCGCGGTTGCAACGCACGTCTCACCCAACAGCCGTCCGTCGGCAGGCTCAGGTGGTATTACGACTGTACGAGCGGCAATCGCAGAATCGACAGGCACTTTAGGGACTCCAGGTGATGCAGACCAGGGATCCTCCCTGCGACGATGGGCCCTGAAGCAATCGATTGCTACGCCAACTTCCCGATATTGCTACCCAAAGGGGATTGCCTGGCATTCTGTGAGCAAACCAAGCTTTCTCCCCCGCACCCTTTTCAAGCCCTTTGAACACCCTTCCTTTTGACCCACTCTTGATGGTGGCAGTGCTCTCCAATGCATGTCAGTTTCTGATTGCTCAAGACTGTGAGCTGAGACGGGAAAACTTTTCTGGGTAAAAGCAGCGAACGGGCCTTCTCCTCCGACATGTATTTGCCTTTTCAACGGCGTTGAAAAGAATTTGTAACACAAGTATCGGAGGAACAAGTAAAATGTAGAAAAAAAGATTGAGAGGTTGATAGATGGCATAGAGCAGGTGCGATGCTGCCGCTAGGCGACATGGGACGTATGATTAAGCCTTGCAAGGCAAGCCTACCATTTCTGAGAACGAGGCTGCATATGTAATGACCGGCGGACAAGCTGCTGAGGTGGCACCAGCGTCCTGATGGTGACCTGCGGCTGGAGCATTACCGTAAATGTGACCAGGGGAGACATTGTGTCACCCCACACACTCGAACACTTACACTTTTGCGCGCCACTAGACTCGTCCGCGGGATCATTCACTTGTATATAGATCCGAAGGCATCCATCAAGTTTCCACCTTTTGCCCGATCGACGACGAGAACTTCTCACGGCTATGAGCGGTACTATATATTACCACTACTTTGTGCGTTTAACGCAAACTTCTAAGCAATTGTCACCACCTCGTTCTGTCTATCATGAAATTAGTCTCTGTGCACTCTCATACGGTCGTTGACTTGCCAGACGCATCGCTGCCACCATACTGTGTATTGTCGCATACTCAGGGTACTTCAGAACAAGATGCCTATTCCCGAGGAGGTAGCAATTATCACATCAGTGCCCTACGTCATCATACTGACACCCCTGCCCACTACCGAACAGACCCTCCGCCGTCTTACACGGACAGCGTCCCTGCCCTCTCCAACGAAAAGCTTGTGCACGCTTGTGCGCTTGCTCTGCAAAGCGGCGTACAATACATCTGGATCGATGCTCTTTGCATCGACCGCTCATCAACGGTTGACCTTGATGATGCTGTCAACGGGTCCCGGCGCCGACTGCGAAATTCCGACGTATGCGTGGCCTACTTGCACGACCTTGCACCCGAGATGTCGCTCGACCGCGATTCAGCCTGGGGCCGCTGCCGGTACTGGAAGCGAGCTTGGACCCTGCAAGAGCTCATTCTGGCACCACGCGTCAAGTTTTACGATCGAAAATGGAACTACCGCGGCGACAAGGACGAGCTGTCGCTCCTCCTCTCCGACATTACAAGTATACCCCGCAGTGTCCTGCTGGACAGCACGATGCTCTCCGAGATTGCCCTCG
>JANAKD010000672.1:0-14668 GCA_027627215.1 Lecanicillium saksenae | reverse complement strand
GTGACAAAGGCGACACCGCGCTGATTTAATACTCGGGCTGCGAACCACTGGTTAGCTTTGTTTGTCCATGTGAGCAGGTAGCTGAGGCACCTACTTCGCTCAACTTGACCCCATTCCGCAAAATGGCGAGCCACAATCTCTTCAATATCGTCCGTGACGTGTATGCGACCGATGTAGACGGTCCTGTTGACGCGCATGAAGCTGCCCACGCCGCCCATGTCATCTCGATAGTCGGAAAACTTGTCGCGCCCGAAGCAGTCCACGTTGGGGCCGAAGATGTCGTACACGCCCGGCAGGCGGTGCAGGTAGTCGCAGTCGACGCCCTTGGCGCAGACGCCCCGGGCGAAGCTCACGCAGAAGAAGCTGCCGGGGAGGCTGTCAGCCTTTGTGTATCCCGCGTCGGTGGCGATGTTGCAGCGGCCCTTGGCCTTGGTCTGCGCGTTGCCGTCGTGGTCGCGCCGGACCACTTGTTGTACCAGATGTTGAAGGTGGTGCCCGTCTGGGGCGGCGGCTCCGAGGTGATGAGTGAGGGGTCAATTTGTACTCGCGCGGGCTTCTTCTTCTTGCGGATGATCTTCTTGACCACCTTCTTGCCCGTGGGGGCGGCTGGGACGACGGCGCCGGCGCCATCGGCGGCATGGGCCACTTGCGTCTCGTCATCGGCCATGGCGGGAGGCGTGTCGGAGAAAAGTTCGTGGGAGGTGGCGGCGAGTTTGGAAAGGGCAGAGATTGGGATCAAAACCTTGCGACTGGCGATGGGAAAAGTTCTGGTTCCAGATGCGGCCGCTAGCCACAGACCCACCACCCGTCGTGGAAGCATGAGGCTGGCAAACAAGTGACGTTGTCTGCGATCAGTAATGCTGGAGAAATAAATAAAATAAATCTTGGCTCATATAGTCGAATACAAATTACGATTCATTTCAATATTGTAGAAATAAATCAAATGTAAAAGACAGAGGCTTAACAGCCGCCTATCCTTCTGCTTAGCCACTAACACGGAGACAAGCATCGTACTTGGAGTACTACTGCCTGGCCGCGACTGTTTGGCAATTGACGTCAGAAGCACTATTGGTGATCACGTCTGTTGAAAGTTGGATAATCGCAATTCCATTCTAGATACGCAGCCACGCCCTGTCCGAGGTAAGCAACAGAGTCTGCCTAATTGCACTTCTGGCCAAAACGCTTAGAAACTTTCATACATTCCCGCTCTATCTGGTATTACCTAATGTTTTCGTGACCGCGTTTCTCTCTTTCTTTTTAAATAATTGCTTTAGAAAAAGAATCACCCGCCGTTCGATAGACAGCGCGGCTGTCCGACAAGCTTGCTTCGCTCGTGCAGATCCAGGTCCTCATCATTCCAGCCTCTAACTGTCGTTGTTTTCTACCCCAAGACGAATGATGCTGTCCATGTGTCAGGGCGCCAACCAGAGCGCTCGTGCCACACTAATCCCCTGCAAAAAAAGTTGGTTGCAGCATCTTCTTTTCGTACTCGCTGAGCTTCCTCCAAATCTCCCTGTTTCCTGCCACTGAGTCCGAGGCAGGCTCTCGCCGCGCAGCTCCGAATGCCAGAGGACGAAGCTCAAGGTATTCCAGCTTGGGGCAAGCAAGCATGAGCGATTCTGCTGCCATAGTCAGCTGTTTTTTGCTATGACAGTTCGACCAGTGTACATTTTGGCTTGTTCCAAAGACAATAGCCACAATATTGGGAATTTTTGGCATTGCGTCACAAAGTGGCTGTAAATAGCACAGCCAGCTACCCTTGCTACTTGGACCGCACATTTGATAAGGTGAGGTCACCTTCAGATGCGTCAACCATTCGTATCTGTATAGATCCTGGAAATACCACGCAATTCCATCCCCAACATGCATGCTGATGGGCATTTGCAGCTTCGGCACTCGTACTTTTTCGATCAAGTCAGCCAACGACTTGTCTGGAGGCGCATACCCCTCGCAGTAAAGCCTGTGCACCTTCAGGACAGTTTTCCCCAATGCGATCGACGGGACAAAGCTCCAGTGTCGCAAGTAGATGCTGTAAATTTCGATTTCTCGTAGATTCGGTGCTATTTCCGGCGCTAAAATTGTCCAATACGGTGCGGCGCCTCGGGGGGTTTCAAGGTCTCCCCCGAATTGTACTCTCTCAAGTGTGGAAAGATCGGTAAGACGGGCGAGAGTTGCCTGGCCTGGCAAATGGATGTACTCCCCGAGAAACAAAGTTTTCAGCGAAAGCCGAGCTCCATCATTGCGACTCGTATATAAACCGCAGATTGCACCTAACATAGTGGAACACTCGGATCTGACTGACCTGACTGACAGCTCAAGGTGCTCTAGGCAAGGGGCGTTGACCAAAACGTCTGTTATGTAGTCACTCATAGCACCCACGTCCAAGTGCTCTATGTTTACGAAGCTTAGCTGGCGCAAAGCAGCGAATTGGTTGCCAATGTTTGAGAATTGTAGCCTATAAGGAAAACGGTGTGCAGAGGACCGCAGAGCGTTCCATGAGCCTGGGTTAGCATGAGGCTGAAATTCCATGTGAAGATTGCGCAAGCTGTTGTTGAGTCTTAAATCATTGACGCAGGCATTGGCGACCGTCATTCCTCGCAGCCTTCTTGTTTTTAGCTGCTTGTCTGCTTCACAGCCCATAGCGGAACATACCTAACGGTGTGCACATTGGTGATTCTCCGTAAAATTTCGGAAACAAGATGATGGAACTTGGGGGTATCTCTGACGTTCGACCATGATCTTGGATTCCACGGGTTAATGTGGGAAAATTGGATATCGAGAACTTCGCTGTCGTTGATCCATCGGCTCCGGAGTAGCTCTAGGGCCGGTGAGTCTGAGACGACAAATTGTGGGCTGTCTTCTGGTAACAGGATAGTATTGTAGAGAAATGGTGTCATGATTTGATTGAAGTAACGATCAACCAGACAAAGATTGCTTAACGAAGAAACGTCCCCTGCCTTGGGCATTGTCAGACGCAGTCTCAAGAGGGGGAAAGGTCAGCTGCTCTCACCAGCAGCTCTCCAACCATGTGCATTAGCTCTCCGATGGCCAGAAATCGTCGACAAGCCATAGCTTTGTTATTTTTTAATTCCCTTGTTGGAGTTGAAAAAATTTGGTGGGAGGGATTGGCCTGACGCAGAGAAGAGATCCAGTGGCTGCCTAGTGTTCACGCCCGGCGTTTGTATTGTGCTGTTGAGCAGGTGGCTTTTTTAAGGAGCGCCCGCGAAAAGTCTACCATGAAAAGATTCGAATTTTAATCAGACTTAGCTTCGGCGTTCACTGCAAGATGGATTTGTTAATGCTGTTCAGCGAATCGTGGCAGGCTGGCCGCGTGTGACAATTAATGCAGAAACCCGAGTGATTACGATATCAACAAAATTTACGTGATACTCGCTTTATTATTCATTTTATAGCGATAATTTGGTAAAATCTTGGCAGGCTTGAAGAACTCGCTCCTGCAAATCTTCATTTAACGTGGCTGGCAGAGGCTCACTCATTTTGCCGTTCGGCACAAAATAAACACCCGTGAGACTTTGGTCATAGTCGCCCTCCGCAAGCTTGAGATATGTCTCTATACCATCCTCCATCTTCTCATTCGCATCTTTGCCAGCAAGCTTTGTAGGCACGTACCCGGGGTGCAGCATCGTAACGGACGTGTCCTTGAACCGCCGCGCGACGGCGTTGGCGAGCAGCATGACGTGCAGCTTCGAGTCCGAGTACCCTTGGAACTCCTCCCATCCCTCCTCACCCACAGCTGTGCGTTCAAACCACCACATGTCCTTCAGGTCCGGGTTGCCGTGGAAGTGCAGGACGGAGGAGACGTACACCAGGCGCTTGGGTCGTGTGAGCAAGCACGTGAGGATGTACGGCGCCAGAACGTTGACAAACACGACTGCTGGAACGCCAGTGTCTGTCGTCTTGCGCATAGGCCCGTGGAAGAGTCCCGCGTTCATGATGACGGCGTCAAATCTGCCAATGGCGTTGGCGTCTTCAGCCAGCTTGCGCGTTTCTGCAAAATTTGTCACGTCGGCGATGAGCGCGCCCGCTGCGCCAGGGCATTTTGCCCGGGCTTCATCTGCGCGTTGTTGGTTGCGCGCGTGTAGGTAGACAGAATGTCCGCGCTGAACAAGCTGGCGAGCCGCCTCCAAACCAAACCCGTCAGTAGATCCTGTAATTAAGATGAGACCCATGGCTTCGCTGTCAAGGTCAGGGCGAATTCTGCGACGCTGGTACTTTGTAGCTTATATTTTCTGTCAAAGATCATGTACTCTGGACCCGGGTGCGCAGGGAATTAAATATACGCCTAGAAGGCCCTCCACTCGCCATATATGCATTTAGAAGTGACGACCATCAGCATCATCACCCAGAATCACCGGTACCGGTCCCGAGTGGGGTTGGAAATAAGACGGGAACTCATTTTAGGAGCCAAATAATCGCAAATCGCCAGTTTGTAATCATACTGCATCATATTTTCGGTGTTTACCTGTAGGCGAGCAGCGAGACCCGGGCTGGCCGGATGTTCTTGAATCCACAAACAGCCTGATCCGCAGGTAGGCCCGGCTGTAGCCGCAGCAGGATCCCCTTCAGCCGGTTCTGCCGTGCCTCTATCGGAAATATTTGGATGGTCATGTAAAATTCAAAGGCTGCACCGCGCCGTAATCGGCATCCATCTGGTCTCCTCTGCTGCTCGCATGGCAAGTTACACGAATATGCAGGGTCTTACTAAGGGAGGGGGACAAAAAAACCTAGCATCCTTAATGCGTGGCTATAATGAATTATGTGACGGTATATCGCAGTTACGGCATTTCCGGGCCACTTTCGAATGCGTGAACAAGAACCCCCCCATGCTTAGTAAATGCCGCGAAAGAAAGCGACCGACCACTCCTCCTCGCTGCTATACCTTGTGGAGTGTATCACAAGCCTATCCCCTTCTCTTCGAGTAAATATAAACTCCCAGAGTCCCCAGCGGAAGACACGAAGGCTATAGCACACCTCAGCCGTGGTGAAGCTTGGCTGAGGGGACTGCTGACCACCAAAAGCCTTCAAGATGGCTTGGAGAGAAGTTTCCGTTGCGGCAATCATTTCTCAAAGTGATTTCTCTGTATTTCGCGGTTGAAGATACTTCAGAAAACACTTTGTTGACCAGACACAGGTCAAATACCAAGCTTAGATCGGCAATCTACCATCGGTTAGCCTAAGCTGTGGTAGAGGCTGTTTCTCCCGTACAGACATGCTCGGCCAGCCCTTCGAGGAGGTCTAACGTGTTTGCATACTTTTCTGTCCTCTTTGTTCCCTTGAGTAGGCAGTTCTCTTGCTCCTCCTATTTCGCTTTTTATTGAGTGTATGTGGGAGATTAGCTAAGTATAGGACGTTTGGATGCTTCAGCGCAGATAGGCAGTACTTCGCTGCTGATTGCCTACACGGGCTCGCCCAGTGCGGGTTGCGCGACGCTCAGCTCCAGACAACCGCAGTCACTAACACAGGTTTAAATTTCTAGAAGCAGATAATGGATTTGTACAGAAATAAATATGCACAAAAAGAAACAACCTTCAAGCAGTTATCATTCAGCTTATGCCTGGTAATGAATACCACGCAGCACCCGCGCCGCACTTGAGCAGCGACTCCAGCTCCGGGCTCTGCCTAAAAAGTGGTAGCGAATGTCCAAGTGGGCAAACATATCGTGCATATTTTTTTTGGCATTATCGACGACTCCCTGTTCATCAAATCTTGGCCTTGGGTGGGCTTTTGGTGTCGCCAGTCTTGGCCAATATAGTGAAGCGTGAACACAGCTCCTTGAGCTCGGGAAGGTGGTCCGCCATCAGTTTTGGAGGCTTGTTGTACTTTTTACACAAATGAGCAGCTGCGGCTGTGGCAATGGCATGCTGCCCACCATTCCCCATAAACTTGGTGTTGGACCCTGCGACATGTGTAACACTGATGTGCTTACCCGCCATCATCAAGTTGGAAATATTCTTCGAATATAAACAGCGGAAAGGGATATCATACGGCATCTTATCCCTTTCATCCCACTCCCAGTTGCTGAGTCGGAAATCGTAGGTCGCATCTTCGGCTGGGGGATAATGGAGACAGAATGCGCCATCGTTTTGAACAACGCCATCCGGAAACTGCTTGTGGGTGCGTACATCATTCTCAGAGAGAATATAATCACCTTTATAGCGACGGAACTCTCCCTGAGCAGCGACGAATGCGACCCAGTCGAGTTCGAGATGCGCGTAATTGGGGTCTTGCTTGACATTCCAGAATGTCCCATAAATGGCTCGCAGGAGGTAGTCACGGATGTGTTCGCCATGTGTATATGGGTTTAGCCGTTGACCATATTCCCAGAAATGCGTGAGCGGTCCCCTCATGCGTCGCCGCAACGAGGCAGACGCATCCGCCGCCCCGCTATGTGTTGCTATAGGACCTGGGCCATTTTCGAGTCCGGGCCTTACAAGCTGGCCCCCAAGATTAGAGTAATCCTTTGAGACCTCCGTAGCCCACGGGACAGCTGGGAATGTAGTGGTAGAGTCTGCCATGGTTGTTCGAAAGAATACTGTGTGGCCATGGTGTATGTAGTCGTCGCCTTCAGACGGCGCCAGACTCTCGCCAAATTCTTTGTTTGCCTCCTGGCCAAAGAGGGTCTCCGCTCCCGCCAACAGACCGAGCACGCATTTTCCCGAACAATCGATGAAAGTGGTCGCCGACAGGCGTATTTCCTCTCCAGTTCGGGCTTCGCGAGCGTCCACGGAAATGATGGCAGAGTCTCTGTGGACGACATCAAAAACAGTGTGCTCCAGAAGCACAGTGGCATTCGGCTCAGCCATAAGCAGGCTCTCCGCGTGTAAATCTCCGTTCGGGTGTCTCCTTGATATTTCATCAATCAAAGGCCCCGTCACACCTCGTGGTCGAAGGCCAATTTCGACGCTTCCATTACCGCCTATGACCGGCCGATTGTGGATCAGCGCAACGGTGTTTCCCAGGCGCGCCGATGTAAGTGCTGCAGCGGCTCCGACGATACCGCCACCAACCACTACAACATCAAAGTTCCCTTTGTAGACCGGTGTCTGAGGGATTCCACGTAGAGCACGCCTCCAGGACCGCGGTGCATCGGGTGGAGGCGCGACGTCAGTCCTGCTAAGAAAGATTGCATCACAACGCCCACAGAATCCAGTAAGATCATGTAGCACAAGCTTGGTCTTGTTTCCGAGTTCAATAGCTGCGCCATACTCCCATGACCAATCTTGATCATTTGCTCCAAACTCTTTTTCCAGTGCCTCGCCGTTGACCACAACGGCGAACCTTCCAGGGTGATGCCCCGGAACCCAGTCTTTGGTTCGCACCCAAATGTAATACAAGCCTGGGGAGGTCTCGATAGTAGTTGTTGCATCATCAACAGGGGTTCCATTTCCGTGGGCGAGTAAATAGGGAGAGCCCATCTCCAGATCGAATTGGGAGTCCATAACCCAACCACCAAAGTCATCGAAAGCCTCAGCTTCGACCAAGATCTCTGTGGTGTCATGTATTTGAGAAGGCATTGTTGAACTCTGTGCAAGGTTAGGACCTTGAATTAAAATATGTTAGATGAAATGGAGTCGCATAATGGTTTGTGGGATTGAAATAATTCGGCTCCTACTCCCGCACCAGAAAGATTTATATGCTATTAGACTCCACAACCACGGGGTCTAAGATGGGAAGATAGCGTGATCATCTAGCATGTACTGTCGGTGTATATAACCTCCATAAGCCGGGGCTGCGCACTATCCAACATTTACTGCAATATAATGCAGGTATGAACATGATGGGCTCGTTGATGCTCTCAAACAAAACGATGAGCACTTTTGCGCGTCATTGCTTGGTCTCAAAAGCTCTTTCCATTAGGAACTGCAACATTACAGTGGTCATGTCGCGCACAGCGGTGGCGACGGCGCACCATTGTCCGCCAGGGAACCTCTACTAGCGAAGTTATCCACTACATCAACCAGGCTTTCCCTCGGAGAATGCCAAATAGCCAGTGACTTGTAAAACTACTTCGAGTTCGGATGGTCGGTAAATGATCGGAAAACTCTGTGCGACCGCTGTGAACTTTTCTTTTTTTTTTCCCTTCAATATTTGGACGAGGCTCTGTCTCGGGAAAGTCCATACCGCCCATGGAACAAAAGTCGGGATCGGGAAATCCCCACACGCACCGACAACGACGCTGGAGAAGTAAGAGCAGCGAACAGTGCCAAAGCGAGTATCTCGGTTAAGAAGCAGAAGCTCGGTCCATGATTCTTTTAGTTGACATACCAATTTTCACATGTTTTAAGTTTTAAAACGGAGGATCAAAATCTGCCGACCCCGATTTCGATTTGGTGGATTGTACTTAGACATGAAACGCGATTATATTGCTAAAGATTGGCGGCCTGGAGATTCATCGGGCTTTTGCTGATTCCACTGTATAAAAATCAGTTAGTCGCTATTTTGATTTTTCATCCCATGGTGCGTCTGATTTCAGATTTCAGATTTAATTTCTCCATAATCTGGATTTCTCTGTATTTATGCCACTGATGGCTCTAACGTCATGATGTTTGAGAAAAAGACCAGCTCGGCTTATAGCTGGCTTGGCAACTCGAGTTTGCAGGCAAAGGCAGGCAGCATGGAGTTGATCCTGCTGCGAGAGTCGCCTTCTTTTATGACATATGTTAGATACCACGTAGTTCTTACAGTTTGCAGTCCTGCGCAGGGAGATTTTTAATTATGAACATATCAGTCTGCATCAGTTTGGTCTTTGTAAGCCCAGCCGATTTTTGTGGGGAGCTACTTGGTGAACCTGAGCATTGCCGTGCTGTAAGGTCATTTACTACCCAGTCACACGCAGGCTGTACGTGGCGGCTGCACCTATTGGCAGATTGTTTATCACAATTAATCATCTTATTCAACTTCATCTTTGTATTCAATGACGGGACGACCGCGAACAGCTTGTCGTCGGTGCAATGCCCAAAAGGTACTGCACTACGCTTTGAGGTGTCGACGCCATTGATTTGAGACTAATCGATCAATCACATTGTTGCCAGGTCCGTTGCTCAGGGTTGCGCCCGGTCTGTGAACGATGTCGTCGCTCCGGTCGGCCCTGCATATATGAAGACCGCTCCAGTACAACGGTTGAGCCGGAGCAAATTCCTGCGCGAACAGCCCCCCAGCAAGATCGCGCAACCAGCCGCAGCATCGCCGACCAGCCACGCCACAACGCTGGCGATGGAGCAACTAGTTATGGAATCCCGAATAAATTGCTGCATGGACTAGTTGATATATATTTTACGCATATTACAAATTCAGCTCTCCTACTGCACAGGTCTACTTTCATGCAGCAGCTTCTAAGCAACCAAGCCCGGGAGCATGTTATTTTGAGTGTCTGCGCTTTAGCGGCCAAGTAAGTCTCCCAAATAACCGCTATTCATGCTATGAGAGTAAAAAATGCTGAAAAATATTACTCAGACGTTACAATCTCGAGGGCAATAACAGCTCGTCTGCATGGCAGTACAGCCTTGCCAATCAATGGGCCACACGAGCTGGACAGTTGGTCTTCCAAGAAGTTGACGATCCACAGGAGGAGAATATAGTCACACTTGTAAACCTGACACTCTTCTGGTATGAAGAAGGCCAATGGAGGAAATCCTGCATCTACCAAGGTATGTAAACAATATCTTGCCGCGGCTGAGACTGACCGTGCTCATACTCTTCCACTCCTAGGCAACGCCATCCTCATTGCCCAGGTTGCGCTTAGCCCGAATGCGCTTGAAAAGGGCCTACGGGGCCCATTTCAGGACGAGATGCAGCGTCGCAGACTCTGGGCGTGTTACTTGATGACCTCGTACAGCTCGGAGACCTACCTGCAGAAGTGGACCTTTCAGCTTGTGAAAAATCTTGGCCTACCTTGTCGGGAAGAGGAATTCAGCCCAGATATGGCAAGAACTGCAGCGCCGATCGGCATCGAAGGGCAGAACGTCGGTCTTGCTGGCGAGCTTATCAGAATTATATGTCTTTGGCAAGTTGACCCGAAAGAATGCACCTGCTACCTAGCTAACAGCACATTCCCCAATTGCAGGAATAAGACATGTGAACTGATACAGAATAAGCCTAGAAATATGCAGTCCTATCTGGTTGCAGTACAGGAGCTTGACCTGGCAGTTTCCAAATGGCATGGGGGACTGCAAGCGTCCTTCCGGGGCCTCGACCAAGGTGTGCTTGCAGAGCCAAATACATCGCCCATCTTATATCTGCTACATTTCTTCTACCACCAATGCCTGTGCTCCATGCACGCCTCTGTGGTGCCACTGTTTTGCTGGGGCGGGTTTACAACCGACGCGAATCCCCTGGCGCAACAGCTCTCAGCGCAGGCCGCCTTCGAGCATTCTCGATCCATCTCGGGCTTGGCCTCGTCTATCCTAGCTGGGGCTTTCCCAGCTTCGCGAGGCAATAGCTTCTTTGGCTATGCCTGTTACTGTGCGTGCGCCGTTATAATTCCGTTTCTGCGGTGCACCAACGCCGCCGTGAGAGCCCGGGCACACCAAGATGTGCTCGCCAATTTGACGTTGATGCGGCAATTGGGAACCTACTGGAAATTTACTAAGCTTCTGGTAATCATGTCCTACGGCACTCCCCGAGTGTATTCTTGCTATTCGCAGCTAACAACTTGCACAAGGGCGCGAATATTCAAACGATATATAACATGCATTCCCAATTTACCCACTGTATTGAGGATGAACCTAAGCATATGAGTCTATCTAGCTTTCAAACTGCTAGTCTAGACGTTCGAAGGGTTACCTCATCAATCTTAGGTCATAATAAGATACTGAGAGCGCCTACGGGAGCTGTTGCTCTCAACGATGCTGAGGTGACCGACCTTGGTTTCGGTGAAGCATTTGGAGAAGGTTAGTCAGGCCAAATATCACTATTCTATGTTACTAACTATTTTAGACACTATTGGCACTCTGATTCAAGAGATAAAAACTTCGTTGGACATGGACCAGACACCTCAGTCGTTCGACGCTGGCAGTGACGATCTGTCGTTCAACTATTCTGCTCAAACATTCGTATCACAACAGCAACTTGAGTTTATTAATGGCTGCCCATTTGTTTTTCCTGGGAATATGGACTTCACTGCAGAGGATAACAGCATATTCTCATTCGAGATCGTTGATAGCTAGGCAGGAAACAGCCTTATGCTGAGAATACGAAGTTTGAGGAAGCAGCCATCATAGCTAAGCTCCCTTGGTCTCTCCCCATACGAGAATTCCGTCACCGTACAATCCCGTAATAACCCCTGTTCTCCTTTCGGCATCCCACACAGCCGTCGTGCTAGCGCTGAATCCAGTTTCGCTGAGATACAATCTTCTGAGTCCATCTTTCTCCGTCCACTCACTGACACCGCTTGGAGCCGTCAATGTACCGCAGTTTGCCGGCAGATTCAATTCCATACATTGAATGCGATGCTTCACCAAGCGCTCCAGTGATGGAGGATGGGGATGCCCGCTGATGAGAAGGACTCCGTCTTCCTCCGAAGATAAATTATCTGGGAAGAAGGGAACATCAATTTCCGCCACCGAGACGAGAGACCGATCCGTTTTAATGTCAAACAGTTTGACCTGGCAGGAGCCTGTCAGCGCCACAGCTATTGTCGAAGCATTCAGTAAAGCGATGCCGTTGGGATATGCAAGATTTGCAACAGTGCGAGCGGTGACAGACCAGTCGCTGTTGAGTGTTACATGCACTATTCCACCCAATGGTAATGCTGCGTATGTTTCGAGCTTGGCCAAATATCTGTTCCTCCTGATCAAGAAATAATGATCGTTTGTGAAGAAAAACTCGTGCTCCTTCAGAGCAACGATCGAGTTGGGTGATCGGATGAGTGGATGCACAATAGTTCTGAGGTGTCGCGCTACGGGAGGGTGCGATGAAATATCCAATCTGAAGATTTCGATGCGCGGCCCATCGAAATGGTGATTTGAGACCAGCAATGTAGAGCTGGCTTCGTTGAATGCGATCCCGAGGGGGTGGAATTGTGCAGCACTGGCGTATCCTGTAAGTCGTATCTGGGAGAGAGATGGGTTCGATGAATCCTTGTATCGATACAAAAACAGATTTCCAGCAGGGACAGAAGATGTGTTCTTTGTAAATGTCCCCATCACGGTGTTCCACATGTCTCGTCCTCGGTCGCATCCAATTATCGCGGCCCCTTGACTGGGAATAGTGAGAACATCTTCACAGTTCTGTAGCTTATCCTCGAAGATAACTCTATGATTCGGTAGTAGATTGACTTCATCGAGTTTGGAAGGCGTGTTTCCGAGAATGATTGAGAAGGTTCGAAAACGATTGGACAAGTATGGATATAAGTTTGACAGCAGAATGGCGGCCTGCATGCAATCTTCAGTCAGCACTGCTGTTGCCCAAAAGAGGAAAAAAATGTAGCAATCTTTATCATCTCTAATACGTACCACTATAGCGCCAAAGAGACGCGACCAGCGTGTTGCCATGGCTTTCGATGGCAGAGAGGTCGTGCAGCTAGCACCAATTCTGGGTGTTTGAGAAGGAGAAATGCACCGCAGTGTTCAAAGTTTATGAAATTGCATATCACACTTCATGTAGCCGATATATCTATTTGTTTCCCCAGGTTTATGAAAAGTGGATAATATGCCGATGCAACGATGGAAGTGTGAGACCTCGCCTCCGGCTGGCCCGAGGTATCGACCGCGGCATGCCGACTCTCGGCAAACTCGACTGCAAACTGCCAACGCTATTTCACGAACTTGCAGATGGTATATATACCTAAAATACTGTAATCATGATGAATTTCACCTCAGAATCGATACTGATCTACATTCTGCCCCCAAAACCCGGACCATGCGCCGCGACACTGTATACATCACAACGCCGCACGGCCGCCTAGAGGCATGGCTTTACATCCCATCTACACCTCGTCCATGGCCTGTTGTCGTACTTGGCTGTGGCGTCGGCGCCGTCAAAGCTGCCGGCTTGGAACCATTTGCCACTGCATTCCAGGCCGCCGGCTTCGCCTCCGTGGCGTTCGACTACATGGGCTTCGGTGGGAGCGATGGGAAACCGCGACATCTCGTCAGCGTAGCAGCCGAGTACCGCGACTTCCAAAACGTCGTCGCATGGGTCAAAGGCGACTCCAGGTTTGACTCGTCGAGGATTGTCGTCTGGGGGACAAGCTTTGGCGGCATGCACGTTACCAGGCTGCTTGCTGAGGATACCACGATAGCAGCCGGGATTGCGCAGTGCCCTTGTGTCGACGGCTATTTAGCATCTCGTCTCAAGCCTCTGCGGGACTCTGTCTCTTTAACGACGCTGGCGTGTCTGGACTGGCTGCTCTCGTTCCTTTCCGATGACCCTATTTACGTGCAGGCCGCTGCTACTGCCGGGAGCAACCGAGTTTCGCTCATGAATGCGCCAGATGTTGTCAGTGGGTGGCAATTACTACACAAGGGATTGGAAGGTCAATATGTCGACCCATACTCGAACCGCATCGTTGCGCGATCTGTTCTCTCATTTCCGATGCATAGACCAGCACTCAGAGCTGCAGAGATCCTGGCACCTTATCTTATCGTCGTTTCTCAGTTTGATTCCGTTGCGCCGAAGCCAGCTGCTGTGAAAGTTGCAAATGATGCCGCTTATGGAGAGGTGGTGGAGGTCCCTGGAGGGCATTTTGACTTGTACAAAGATGGCATTGGGTTTGAAGATAACTTGGCCGCGCAGTTGGAGTTCTTGAGGCGCGTCATTCCTCTTCGGCAGTAAGAAGTATGAGTATTCGGGATGCCTTGACATCAATTACTACCCCTTGAATAATCATGCTGGTTTATGAAATCAAATAATAATGCTAGCAATTCTTTAAGCCAAAATATTGCCAAAAGCAGGAAACGCCAGCCTGCGCCGCCAGCGCTATCGCTTGCGTGAAATGAAAGCAATAGACCTCCAAATTGTATTGGAGTCTTTGTTTTTTCTTTGCTAATGCTTCCCCATATCTCTAGCATTGTCTAACTGCACGAGAATTTTCGAAATACCGTGCCCAGGTCCCTACAGATCACGGTCGGGAAGCTGGGGAGCTAGGCTAGTCAGTAGACGATGTCGGGAAACCCACTCGGGAAACCACTCGGGAAACTGATTCGGGAAACTCACTTACGAGACCTACTACGTAATTGTTTCTTGAAGAGTGGCAAAAGTCACTATTATGAGGCCAGTTTCAGCACTACTAATTATTCCCGTAGTCACTGCTACCAGGTTCGTGTCTGGGCAGCGAAGCCAAAGTCTATCCAAGCACCATACACACACCATCCTGCCTTTCTTCCCTGCCCAAGATGCTATCAGAGACCATAGTTACGCTGCTGGCATTGACCCGGACCACCAGTGCGGCGGCCCGAATCACCGGCGCTCGAAAGTTCCTTCCGGCGCTAGCTCCCAAGAGGCTGGCGCTGATTGCCGCCATGGACGAAGCCGTCATCGCGCGGCAAATGGACGAGTGCACTTCGTTTGGCGACGAGTCCTGGGCTCGATACTGGTCAGCGATTGCGTTTGCCTGCGTCGACGAGCTGGACCGCGAGCTGGAAAAGGCTGGGCTGCAGGGGACAAAGAGCTACGTGCGAGGCGACGACGGCGCGGCGCGACCGCCCCC